>NJDD01009395.1:34957-65448 GCA_002245505.1 Calephelis nemesis
ATGTTTTACAATGTTTACAAATTAAATGTTTATAAATAAATAATTAATCTAGTTATAAATATAAATAATTGCCTTAGGGCCTATTGCACGATCCTGGGTTAAGTATTTAACACTGAGTTATGGTCTAACTGCGGTTAAATCAGCTTATATTTGACAGTTTAACTCAATATTAAATGTAACCTGGTAATGTGCAAGTGGTCTTTAGAGGTTAAAGCATATATACCTTATTAAATAATATTTTTTATAAATGTTAAAATATTTGCACACCAAAATGTGGTAGAATATGTTGATATACTTAAATATTTTTGTAACATCTCATTTACACACATATATCCGCAAATAAATAATTTTCTTTCTTTCAATACCAGGACTGTCACAGCTTCATAACAGACCTTCTAGGAAAGGAGTAAACCCTTTTCTGGTACCGGATTTCTTTGTTATATTTGTTAGAAATTATTGGTAGCATGTCGCTAACAAGCGTTGACTTTATGACGATACAAATATGTAATTTGTATCACACAGAACTTTGTCTCATCTCATTAGTCTTTTGATCTTGCAATCTTATTAACGTTCCAAAGCAAAAGTATTATCTCATCCCATAAACAGGGCCGTCTTAGATTATGCTGGGGCCCTAGGGCACACAAAAACTCGGGGCCTTTTTTGGAATCTAAAAAAGTCAAACTTTACAATTTTTTCACTATTATTTTTTAATATATAATACTAATATTTGTATGCTGCTTTTTTGTGATTACGATAATAGTTTCTTTCGGGATTTATGTTCAGCAAAATCTTCTATTAAATCCTCAAATTCAATTTTCTGAAGAATGTCACTTTCTATGCTCATAAACATTGACAAATTACTTAGTCGCTCTTAAGCTGCGAAATTGAATGCTCAAGAATTAGGGCAACGAGAAAAACGTAATGCACCCAGCCAAAACATTTTGAGGATAAAAGTGAGTGAAATAGTCGATCCTTCGGGGCCCTCTGAATGTGGGTGTATTCCCCGTGTTGGTTCGGGCTTCTTTGCCGAATAGACCATCTGCCTTCCTGCCAGGCACGTTGTGACGTGTTCAGGTTTGGAGGGTAACGTAGCCGGTAAACTTACTTTTGCTCAAGGCCTAACATCTCGGCCTCAGGTTGGCAACGTACCATTACCACCTTTGGTGTTTCTAGGCGGCGTGAATTTTTTACCATCAGAAAATCCGTCTGCTTGTTTGCCTTCCAATATCATAAAAAATGGGAGCCTGGGCACTGGCCTCGTGTGCCCTTATGGTAAAGACGGTATTGACCGTAAACTTTATTACAAAAATGGACACCTGCGCCTTCCGAGTTTGTTTAGCCGTTTCTTCTCCTGACTGGCTAGGCTTGGAAACGGTGGTAGCTTATGGTAGGGTTAAACCTAATTATATTTTAATTTTTTTTCAAATATTGAAACATAATATGTTACAAATCTTAATAATAAATCTGTATAATTTTAAAGATATTTGCACACCATAATGTTGTAGAATATGTTGGTATTAACAAATGTCTTTTTTTATAGTTCTTTACACACATTTTCGGCAAATAAATTTCATTTTTCAAATAATTAAACTAGCTATAAATATAAATAATTGGCTTAAAAGTTAAAGCGTGTGTAATTAAATACATTTTTTAACAATATTAAAATATTTGCACACCAAAATGTGGTAGAATATGTTGATATACTTAAAAATTTTTGTAACATCTCATTTATATGTAATTCCGCAATTAATTATTTATTTGCGGAATATGTAATTCCGCAAATAAATAATTTTCTTTCTTTCTTTCTTTTCTTTCCCATTTCCAATTTTATGGCAATGAATAGCCTTACCGATACCAAACTCATAGTGTAGAAAAAGTTACCTGTATAAGTTCTTCGTTCTTTCCGCACGCACGCATAGTTCGTTTCGCAAAAGCTTCGTACACTTTGTGAAGTTGTACTTTTATGTGATTACCGATTTGGTGATCTAGAAAAAAAGAAGGATAAAATATATTTTGGTGATGCCATTTAAAGCAATGTGAGATCGTATTTGACGATTCATCATCATCATCATCTTCATCATGAGCCCGTGTTGGTCCGGGCTCCTTTGTGGAATAGACCATCTGCTTTCCTGTGCCAGGCAGCTCGTAAAAGGCGAGCAAAGGCTCACCGTCACTAACACCGTGAATTCTGACTAGGTGGTAGACAGCGACTCGCCCGGATTGGTACCCACCGCCTTACCTATTCCTGCCGCCATAACGTCATGACGTGTTCCGGTTCGGAAGGTAAGGTAGCCGGTAAACTTACTTTTGCTCGAGGCCTAACATCCCGGCCCCAGGTTGGCAACGCACCATTACCACCTTTGGTATATCTAGGCGGTGTGAATTTCTTACCATCAGGAAATCCGTCTGCTTGTTTGCCTTCCAATATCATAAAAAAAAATTCAGCATTACGCTGTACCCAGCAGAACATATTTCAACTACCTGGTAAAGTTTCAATGCGATGGTTACCTGTCACGCAGCACGTTAGAGGTGAACAAAAACTTATATCCTCTCACTTACCTAATACTGAGTAACTCCAAAAATATATAATGAATACTTCAAATAGGCGGTCAAGTTCTAGGACGGTGCAACTCGATTGGCCTTACCTCTTCCTGCCACAATAATCTCTGTGCTAAACAGCTAACAACTTGTTTTCATTCTTTTTTACTTTCCATTAATGAGGGTAGATTGATAAAATTGAACATTTAACTGCAATATCGAATTAGAATTAAAATAAAATAATCTTTATTCACGTGGACCATACAAGTGGTACTTGTTCGCGTCGACATTTTTATAAACTTCCACCGATTTTTGGACATGAAGTATTGTGTGCTGCCATCCATTATCTCATCGTCCACTCCAGCTTTGAGATTCTACAAATGATAGGGTTACCCTCTGCACAATACCAGTATCTGAAGTGACACTATGTAAGTGTAGTATCTGAAGTGACGTACGTAGTCTCTGAAGGACAGTACCTGCAGTATCCAGCCAGGTGCTGACCGTGCTGTCGTCCACTATGTCGTCTTCCACGCGCCCTTCAGCGATCCTCTGCGCCAGCGCATCGCTGAAGTTTACGGTGAAGTGTAGAGCAGCGTACAGTTTCCGATGGCCTACTTCTTCAATTGCTTTCTTTGTCGAATTATACGGCTTCTATAACATCAAGCACACTTATTTAAGTATTTTACATAAACTGGATGGGTTTTTGCAACCCACTATCTACACCTTTTCTCATTTTTGATATGTCTTGAAAAAGATAAGAGGAAAACTAACTCACTGCATAACACCTGTAAGCCTGAGTTTTACTCCATATAAATAACATAAAAACCGGGTCTGTGTTGTAAATTTTTTTATGAGGCTAGGAGCCACAAAACCAATTCAGCAAGTCGAGCTACAATCTTCCTAAAACGAAAATCATAAGAAAAACTCACCTCTGGGGTCTAGCGGTTCAGCTTCAGACTTGACTTCTTGAGACGAACCCAGGACAAAAAAACAAATAAAAATAGAAAATGCGTATTTCCAATTTTCTAATAAAAATAAGGTTGCCCGGTTGGCAATAGGCTTGCCACCTATTACATTGTGGGACTTAATATCGAGGGTGGCCTGGTTGGTCTCTGCTTGCTTTGCTGCTTTTTTTCGTTGCTGCTCTTTGGGGTTAGGGGCGTCAATACTAAAAACTCAGGTTTAGAATTATGGGACAAGAATAGTTTGGGTTGAAGTGACGGCACACTTGCGGATTACCACACCCTGAACACATGTTAACCATACCTACATGTTTTCTTGAATTGTAGATACTTTGAGAATTGATCATGTTTATTATAAACAAGATAACGTGTTCATCCAGATGCTCACACCTTGTTATTCCTTAATAGAAAAGGATAATTGCGGAGTTGATATAATGGCGTCTTTTCTACTTTAAGGTAGATCTACAGAGAGACGACTATCTGTCCATCTCATCCTGTTTAAGCATTTGTTTAACTTGTATAGATCAGCGCCCTTCCTGTAACTCTTTCAATCAATTATGTTTAGAATGATTGCGCAAAAACATGATCTTATTGCACTCATAAAGAAGTTGGGGTCTGACTAGGATATTCTCTGTATAGAAAAAAAAATGTTAAAAAAAATAGGATCAGGACCTCAATTTCTTTAAGAGGCATATCCTATTAATATTATAAATGCGAAAGTTTGTATGTATGGATGTATGGATGTTTGTTACTCTTTCACGCAAAAACTACAAAGCCGATTACGATGAAATTTGGTATGTAGGTAGCTGAAGACCCAGAATAACATATAGGCTACTTTTTATCTCGGAGTTCCCGCGGGATTGGGACTTACGCGGGTGAAACCGCGGGGCGCAGCTAGTTAATTATAAATTTAGCGTATTATTCTTCTAAAGAAACACGAACATGAAGATATATTTCAAACATACAGCGAATAGCTCCCGCTTTTCCATCTCCTCTAGGAACCAGCAGCTCAACATGTACGGCTCGCATGTCTCGTCTTCGCGTATTTTGACGTACGTCAAGTTGTGGTTCTTGCAGGCTTCCTGTCCAACTAAAATGAAAGAAAATGTACATAGAATCCCGGATGCAGTAAAATAAGTAATCAGATCAGAAGTAATTACTAGCCGAGGTCAATGCAAGGCATTATTCTGCCTGGTGGAGACGGACAGTGGCAATTTTGTAATTGGCATACACATCTCGACCAGTAAAAAAGAAAATCTTAAAACAATGGTCCTCCTCGACTTTGCCTTTACCCATCTTATTTTAATTTTTCTCAACGATGTGTTTGTACATGGAAGAATTTCCAGATAAATAAAAACATTGTGTTACTTGAGCCTACAATCAGGTGGCAAAAAATTTTTTAACACACCTAGGTGTTTGTTTGCGAATCACAGAAGTATTGAACAGATATTCATAGGGCTTAAAATATTTAATAGGAAGGAGTATACCTATTTTAAATTTAAGTTATTTTCACGAAATGCTAAATCGATGTACGATATTAATAGAATTATATAATATTAATGCTATGAATGCACAAGTTTATGAATATATTTAATCGTTTGTACGTTTTTTTTAATAACTAATTTGTTGCTAATCTCACGATTTTATGCAACTTCACCGAGCTTTGATCGTTTGTACGTATGAATGTCTGTTCGTTAGTCAGTCATGTTGTAATACCTGAATCGTACTGTTACAGCCCATCCCTAGTACCAAATCCAAAATCGCTGATTCTTCTATTTCATTTACTATATAAGCCGTGCATCTTCTATGCACCGGCAGTCAGTACTCAACCTTGACGAATCTCTGTTCAGCAACGGACCTGGTTTCTGCCCGCCGGTCTGGACAGGGTGAACTCTAGAAAGAGTTATAACCGCTCCACAACTAAACCTCGATAAATACTCAGAGTCTTGTGATCTAAGTAGTCAAAGTCTTTAAAAGTGTAAAGTATAACGAATAAACTTGGTGAGTTCCCAAAATTAGTTTTTTTAAGACTATCGGCGGGGACACCCTAACAGTACGAAACTAGACAAGCGAGTATACTGTGACATACAGAAGAAAATATTATTACTATTATCATGATTTTCCTTGTGAGAACTAATATATGTTATGGTGTAGACATTATTTTATATAGTCTTCAAGTATATCCATTTTTTTGGTGAGGTACGGGCAGAGGGTGGCTGCTGTCCCCACCTCGAAGATCGTTCTCATAGTTTTTTTTTTATGTTATAGGGAGACAACAAGCATAGATTGTTGTTAGATTTCAAACATAGGTCCTTTTTTTATGTTATAGGAAGGCAAACAAGCAGACGGATTTCCTGATGGGTAGAAATGCCGTCGCCTATAGACACCAAATGAGGTAGTGATGCGTTGTCAACCTGAGGCTAGGATGGTCAGCCTCCTGCATAAGTAAGTAAACCGGCTACCCTATCCTCCAACCGAAACACGACAATGACGAGCATTGTCATTTTGCGGAAGGAATAGGTAAGGTGGTGGTGCCTGTATGTCCGGACGAGTCGTTGCAGGACTCTACCACCTAGTAAAAAAAGTAGTACTAAAACTAATTAAACTAGTAATGATCAAAATCCGTTAAAACAAGCTATGTATGCTAAACATTGGTGGTAATTTTGTTGCGCACTCACTAAACTAATTTTAAGTCATCGCTGTCTTCTTTCAACGAAAGTAACAGAAAGAGACAAAACACTTTTAGCGCTGTCAAATTAGACCGTACACGTCATTTCTACAGACGTTTAAACTATTACTCGGAAAACGTTGATTAAAAATATCGCGAGTTGACATGTTCGGACTAATCTGACGTGTCTAAGACGTACCATCTCTTTTGTTTTTGTTTCATTTGAGAAAGATAGCATGCATCTAAAACAAGTTTAGTTTGTGAACAGCAGAATTACCACCATTGTCAAGTCAATTGTTTCATTACATTTTAGTTTCAAATATTTCCTCACCTTTACTCGGTACTCATACGATAAAAAACCGTGATTAAAACAATAATATAGTCCAGAAGTTTCTTTGTCTGTCCTCTGTACAGAATGCTGTTTATGTTCCCCCCTCTAAGGGTCAATTCATACTAGCGCACAGTCGAAACGCATCGAAGCGTCAAATTCCTCACAATCAAATAAATTGCTCGCGTGCAAGCGCGCGAATTCCCTCGAATGCGCGTGAATTCGCGCGTCTTTTTTTCCCTTGGAAGAAATATGTGCATTACATTGGGGAGATAGGGGTGAATTTGCTATATTAAGTTTTGAATTGACGCTTCGATTGCATTAAAGATATATGATCGCCTCGTTGGTCGAGTGGCTAGCGTACACGCCTATCTACATCGACCAACCGCGAGGTTTTGGTTCGATTCCCGACGGGGGCAGGCATTTGTGCGTTGAACATTTAGATGTCTGCATTTGGTCTGGGTGTTTATTAAATGTATTCTGGTATCTATTTAAGTATTTCTATGTATTAGTATCGTTGACTAACACCCATAACACAAGCATATAATTTGCTTACTTTGGGGTTAGATTCAATTTGTGTGAGTTGTCCAGGGATATTTATTATTATTATTACATACATGGCGTCGCGGCAGCCTCTTCATTAATAACGGCGAGTGGCAAGTCCCTGGGGTCGTGTCCTATGGCGATGAACAAGCAGAACAACTGCAGCACCGGAAATATCAGCGAGAATATCAGCCCGCTGGAATGATATCATCTCGGTGTTACCATCGTATCCTTTATTTTTGTGCAAAATGAGAACCAGCTGGTAAGAACAGGTCCGGAGGATAGGATAGCCAGTTGACTTGAACATTGGGGTTAACAGAGACTACAGGTATTTATCTATAGTTTTTATAGGCCATGGCGATTTCTTAAACCGGAAGAGCAGTGTGCTCTCGCTCTGCCTGCTTCTGCTTTCGTTTGCTTAGAACATAAAAAAGTTATCAATAGAATTGAATTAACTTAAGTAAATTATGAGAAGAGAAATAGTATTGTAAGAATTTTCTAGCAATTTTGTAGTTTACTGGCTTTTTATAGGTCCAATCGGTGACGGAATTTAGCTCAATCGGATTGCGATTTTCGAAACGGGCAAACTGGAACTAAAGTCTATCAGCTTATTAGCTTACGGCCAATGTTAATAATGTTTCTCTAAAGATGGATTTCAAGCAATCTAGATAGCTGCGTATCCGCCAGCCTATCCCATACCTAATTGCCATATTTGTCCAGCACACAGATATGTTATTGGCAAGCAATATCATAAAAATGGATCAAAATATCAATCTTGGACAGCGAGTTTTGGATTAGGATTGATTATTAATATTGGCCGTTAATAAGTAATACGTCATATTTACTATTTAGACGATATGTTGAGAAAGCAGGTAGTGATATAGCTGGATGATTGGGATAGTCGATTGTATTTAGTATTGTAGTATTAGATTGTATTTAGTATTTTTTATGTATATTTTTAGTGTGTGTAGTTGGTAAAGAAGTGACGTAGTGTCCACGTTTTGTAATAAATAGAATGAACAAGGGTAATTATCCAAATTTGCTTAAGTTATAATTTAAAAAAAATTGTTATGTGTTAACACATGACAGTGATTTTACTTACTTGGGATTTCGTACGAACTGTTGTATGCTTTTAATAAAAATAGCCTTATAACGCCCAGAAGATTTACTTTTCCACTTCTTCGATGCGTCTTTCTTAGTAAGGACCTGAAAATCAAAACATGACTATCAGCATAGGGTTGGTTACATTTATACTGCAACGTTAGTGTCATGAACATTTAGATATAAATTCATCTAAATGGTTTGGGGAGTTTATTAAATTTATTATTCTAGCATCTGTGTAATTGGTTCTGTTGGTACTGGTTGCAGAATAGACCACCTGTATTCCTGCTAGGCAGCTCGTAAGAGGTGAGCATAGGTTTACCGTCACTAACTTCTTGACTTCTGACTAGGTGGTAGAGTTTCGCAGCGGCTCGCTTGGATTGGTACCACACCTTAAAACATTCCTGTCACCACAACGTTTACCTTTAGTACCTACCATAGTAATAGGAATATATAAGGAAGTGCAAAAATGTTCTATTTATTGTAAATTTAGTTGTGTAAATACCGTTGGAATCGACATACAACTTAACAACATCTCTATGTCTCTTTTTAACAAATGTTAATGTTATGTACGAGATAACGACAGTTTTGTCTATGTTCATTTTGGCGTCGATTCAAAATGACGTAATGACAGTTCTCATGCTTGCCAAGAATCCATATTTAGTGTTCAATTTTATAGTGATGTACTATTACAATTGTCGATATATTGTTTTACGTTTCCAGAATAGGATATTTTGACAAGATAAGAATGTAAGTATAACGTTGCCACTGAAAATATCAATCACAGTCTAGCTTAATAAGAATTCTTTCAAGTGCTAGCTTTAAAGTAAAGAAAGTGGTTTGAATGTAATTTGATCAACTTTTTTTGTAATTATAATGAATCTTGTAATAAATATAAGAGTTAGCTTATATAAAGAATAAAAATAATTTCACGCCACAGTGTAAAAAAAATATGCTAGTGAAAAGTAAAAAAATATTATTTCTTTCGTTTAATTACATTTCCCTATTTAGGTATAAGCCAATTGAGTAGCACAAAGTAAGTAAGCAATTTCATTCGGTAGGTAAATCATAATTCTTATCTATTTACCTAAACTTAACTATTATTCGTCACTGATAGATCATGTATCGATATCGATACTCTGCTTTTTCTGGACAGCCTTATAATGTCAAAATGGCAGCCATATTTAGTAGCCGACGGCAGGCTTTTTTCGTAGGTTTTTCATGTCCATACACTAAGAGATCAATAGTACCTGCATACGATGGAATATAATATAATAGAACATATTTTTATTTACATTCACCTTACAAGAGGCACTTTGTGACGAGTCTATCATTATAACTAAAACTAATGCAACCGTTCGAAATGATAATTATAAATAATAATATAATAAATAAATTTCCCTGGACAAGTTACACAAATTGAATCTAACCCCAAAGTAAGCAAATTATATGCTTGTGTTATGGGAGTTAGTCAACGATACTAATACATATAAATACTTAAATAGATACCAGAATAAATTTAATAAACACCCAGACCCGGAAATGCAGACATCTAAATGTTCATCACACAAATGCCTGCCCCCGTTGGGAATCGAACCCAAGCCTCGCGGTTCGTCGATGCAGTCAGGCGAGTACGCTAGCCACTCGACCAATTATAACTAAAGTACATACCTCAATCCATCGACTGAGGTACTTATTGTATATTCAATGTTCAATTTGTATAGGAAAACATAAAATGTTTTTTTAGTTTTCTCGGAGACGATGGGGATAAAAAGTATCCTATATCCGTCTGCTGGTTCTAAACGACCGTTTCTAAATGGTTCTAAATCGCCCATTGCGAATTTCGACCTATGGGCGATTGGTCGAAATTCGACCATAACAAATTTTAATATCTTGTTGATAAGAACGCCATCTTCATTTCTCAAGACCAAGTACTTTGTTTCCAAACTTTTTAGTGCGCCATCTGTGTTTTTTATCGTTATCATAAATATATTTGTTTGTGTGTGTCAAATGCATGTTAGTGTGGGTAATGTTTTATTTATTGATTTAATGTACTTTATAAGCGTTATTATTGAAAAATTTTAGCGTTCTGCACTGCCCCTACACATAAATCATAAGTGTGCCAAATTTCCGTAAAAAGGGGTTTAAAGTTTTGGCATCACGTATTAATATATATCTAGATAAATTAGATCGTTAAGTTTGACACCCTACCCTAACCCTAAGTTTGACACCCTAGATCGTTCTTCCATATTGTTTTCTTTAACAGTTTACAGGTAAAGTGAATTATTAAATTAGCTATAAAAATGTACTAATATCTAGGCTGGGAGATAGCCCTTATATTAGATACTAGCTGTTCCGGCGAACTTCGTTCCACTCGTTCAGTTTAAATAAAATAAAGTGTTGTTTTTCCTCTTCTCCTGGATTGAAGTTACTTCCCAATCAAATAAAAATTGGTTCAGCCGTTGTTGAGTTATAAATTGTGTGTGATAAGACTTTCTTTTATATATAAAGATGTTAAACACTCACATCAGTACTTCTTGAGATGACACTGAAGTCTTCCCGCGACTGGTAGCAGTTTTCGTTGTTAAGACTACTTTCTGGTAACATATTTGGTGACGATGTGACTGAAAACACGTTTAAAATTATACAACTTTAGCAATACAATATACCAATACGATTCAATCCGTTGCGTGTATAGAAATATAGTCGAGAAATACAATTTAAGAAAATATAACTTAAGCTTCTCCAAAAATTTCTAACTGTTTGTTGAAATTTTAAAAACTCACCTCTCTTTTTCGAGATCTGCTGCCTTAAGGCCATTTTTAAGAATGCTTCCTCTAACGTCTCACAGTCGAACCTTCTTAAAATTTCACTGGGAGAATCTTCAGCTAACAATTGCCCATCGCGAAGTAAACCAATCTAAAGAATAAGATCAAATTGTTAAAACAGTCCTCTTTTAGCCATGTACTAAATATTATATAACAATTATCATAGTTGAATGATTACTAAACTAATTTTTATGAAACTGTGTATTTGAGCAGGGTCGTTGCTCAGCAAAACTACAAATGACGCAAATTTTTCGCTAAACTCCCGACAAAATCTATATGTAAGTGAAGCTGTTTGAGCTTCTTTTCTCTCTTCCTATCTCTCTCTTCTTTTATATCTCGATCACGTCACGTCACGTCTTTAAAAAAAACACATTGAAATCTGTCTATCCGTGAATCTTCTTTTATATCTCGATCACGTCACGTCTTTAAAAAATCACATTAAAATCGGTCCATCCGTGCAAAAGTTATGATGCCACAGAAATACACACATACACGCCTACTCGTCAAACTTGTAACAACTCACGTTTTCTCGAGAGATTAAAAAAAGGACTCAATTTCACTATCATGTCATTTGAACATTATTTTTATGAAAAAAAGACCATGACTTCGTGGTGGTGCCAAATCCATTGTATCAAGATCCGGTATGTGGCTGTTGTATGCAATGAAATGCATAATCTTTCGTGCACCTCGATATGAATATGTGCTTTATTAGTTATTAGAGGCCCACCCAGGCTTCGCACGGGCATTAAATATAAATGTAAACCTTTCTCTTTAAACACTTTATCTATTAAAAAAAACCGCATCAAAATCCGCTGTGTTGTTTGAAAGATATAGGCATACAAATGGACATAGGGACAGAAGAAACGACTTTGTTCTATCCTATGTAGTGATGATACCTAACAAACATCGAGTCCGATCATCATCTAAAAAAAACTCGGAATTATGATATACCTTTTTGATATTTTTGAAGTGAAACTTCTTTAGAATCGTGATTTCACACCGGATGCAACGGAAAAACGACAGATAAGAGACACAAATACAAAAATGTGTAGGATTATATATATTCATCTCATCCTTTTGTCGATTTATTTTATTTTAGAGATGTAATGTTTGTCTGTTTGTTGCATGTTTTTTTATGTCTCTTTAGAGAGAGAGACTAACGGAGACAGAGAGAGATAGAGATTGATAGACATTAATAGACACTAATAGCCACTGATTGAGATTGATATAGATTGATATACCTACATTGATAGAGATTGATAGAGATTGATCGAGGTTGATGGAGATTGATTGAGATTGATATACATTGATAGTGATTGCTCGAGATTGATAGATTGATTGAGATTGATAAAGATTGATCGAGGTTGATGGAGATTGATTGAGATTGATATACATTGATAGTGATTGCTCGAGATTGAAAGAGATTTATAGATATTGATAGATTGATTGAGATTGATAGAGTTTGATCGAGATTGATACAGATTGATCGAGATTGATAGAAATTGATCGAGATTGATAGACACTGGTCGATATTGATAGAGATTCATCGAGATTGATAGAAATCGATAGAAATTGATAGAGATGGACCGAGATTCATCGAGATTGATAAAGATTGATCGACATTAATCGAGAAAAGAGAGAGAGAGAGAGAGTTTCACTTCTATCGTGTGTGAATTACACACAAACCTTTTTTATTTATTTTTGATATGATTTTTTATTTATTTTTGATATATCTTTTCGTCATCGACCGAGTGATCGCATAACCAAAGTAAAAGTACAGCGAAATGATAATCTCCTCTTTTTTAAAGATGGTTGAAAAGTCGCCATCTACATTTATATGTAGGTATGGTATGACTATAGCAGCCTGTATTTATTTGGGCGTTATTTAAATTTATTTAGGTTTATTTAACTAACACTTTGTTTACTCTGGGGCTAAATCAGTTCGTGTCATTAGTACAGAGTTATTAACTAGCTGCTGCCCACGACTTCGCCCGCATAATTTAATTATTTCTGTTTCCGAATTGCCTATGTGGTCTAGCGCTTCGGTTGTAGGACTTGACTTCGTGAGGTCCCGGGTTCGTGCCTCGGGTCGGGCAATGAAAAGAAAAAGTGTTTTATTGAGAAACACTGCTCTAGTGTATGTACCTTGTACCGACGGCTTATTTAAAGGCGCTAGATATTAATGGAAGCTAAAACAATAGGTACCTATACTTCTAATTTCAAAGCTTATGTTGCATATATTAAAAAAATACTGTAAAAACTGAAAATGAGTTACACATTATTATAGACTATATTTATAGAATAGACCATCTGCCTTTCTTGCCAAGCAACTCGTAAAAGGCGAGCATAGGCTTATCATCAATAACACCGTGACATCTGACTAGGTGGTAGAGTTATGCAGCGACTCGCCCGGATTGGTACTACCGCCTTACCTATTCTTGCAGTCATAACGTCAATGCCTGCTGTTGACGTGTTCCGGTTGGAGGGTATGGTAGCCGATAAACTGACTTTTGCTCGAGGCCTTACATCCCGGCCTCAGGTTGGCAACGTACCATTACCATCTTTGGTGTCTCTAGGCGACGTGAATTTCTTACCATCAGGAATTCCGTCTGCCTGTTTGCCTTCCAATATCATAAAAAAAATATTTAAATACCTTATCAGCCTGTTTGGTTTCGTCTATGTAATGTGTAGTGATGATGACGGTAATTCCAGTTTTGGCTATGTGTACCAGGTGCTCCCAGATCCTGAAAACATCAAGTTTATTCACATTATTTTCTTACAGTCTAGGCAGAGAGTAATAATAAAAAAATATAATAATAAAAAATAAAGATAGGTCATAGATACACAAAGTTCATGATATAGACTACAGGCCCATGCCAAAAATAGATGGGTCACATGAAGCACCAGGTGACGTATATAGGACGATATATGAGCATTAAATAATAAGATTCAGCACTATGCCGTCACCTGTAAGCTGTCAACTGAGTGCAGGTGAGAATTTAAAAGTGCAGGTAGAGTAAGTCCCTTGTGGTCCCTTATTTTTTTTTTTTATGTTATAGGAAGGCAAACAAGCAGGCGGATTTCCTGATGGTAAGAAATTCACGCCGCCTAGAGACACCAAAGATGGTAATGGTGCGTTGCCAACCTGAGGTCAGGATGTTAGGCCTCGAGCAAAAGTAAGTTTACCGGCTACCTTACCCTCCGAACCGGAACACGTCATGACGTTATGGCGGCAGGAATAGGTAAGGCGGTGGTACCAATCCGGGTGAGTCGCTGCGAAACTCTACCACCTAGTCAGATGTCACGGTGTTAGTGATGATAAGCCTGTGCTCGCCTTTTACGAGCTGCCTGGCAAGAAAGGCAGATGGTCTATTCTGCAAAGGAGCCCGTACCAACACGGCATATTTATCATTGGAGTAGAAGCTGTACTGAAACAGTATGAAACTGATGCCGTACAGAATCAAGTGGACAAATTTAAATTTAATAAATAAAATACCCGATTTATGGCACACCATTTTGTACGGCACTACACGCTTTCTTATTATTTGTTATAGTTCTATCGACGATAGCAATGCCGTACAAAAATAAGTGACCAAAACGGACGTAACTCTACCTGCATTTTTGAATTCTCACCTGCACTCAGTTGGACAGCTTACAGGTGACGGCATAGTGTTGAATCTTATTATTTAATGCTCTTATATCGTCCTATATACGTCACCTGGTGGTTCATATGACCCATATATTTGTGACGGCATAGTGCTGAATCTTATTATTTAATGCTCTTATATCGTCCTATATACGTCACCTGGTGGTTCATATGACCCATCTATTTTTGGCATGGGCCTGTAATCTAATATTCATGTGATTTTGTAAGCTAGTTCATTACTTTTGGTATATCTTCATTTAAAGAAGTAAAAGTATATATCTTAAACGATAGGTCAAATGACTGTCGATATTCAGGTCATCTTCTAGTTTGCCTTGTGGAAAGTTTTATTTAATAACATAAAGCTGCATTCAACCTTCAACCTAAAATATTCAATGGTCATTAAAAACAACTACATTCTAGCTTAAAAGTATTTGAATATATTTTTTGCAATCTGTAGTTACAGGAAAGGAATATAATAATATAAATATAAATAAATATAAATATATCCCTGGACTAGTCACACAAATTGAATCTAACCCCAAAGTAAGCAAATTATATGCTTGTGTTATGGGTGTTAGTCAACGATTCTATTACATAGAAATACTTAAATAGATACCAGAATAAATTTAATGAACACCCAGACCCGGAAATGCAGACATCTAAATGTTCATCACACAAATGCCTGCCCCCGTCGGGAATCGAACCCGAGCCTCGCGATTCGTCGATGCAGTTAGGCGAATACGCTAGCCACTCAACCAACGAGGCGGTTGGCAAAGAATTAATAGTTCTTGTGGTGTCAATTGTCTCAATCTCAATGTTAGCTAGTCATAGTTTAGGATTTTGCCAGCTTTTGGCAAAGCACCATTATCGACTTTGGTGTTGATAGCCGATGTGTATTTTGCGAGGGATAAAATAACGAACAAGCACACAATTCTACTGTGGCAAGAGATAACCGTGGCAGGATGATGCGTATATCCTATACTAGCTGCGCCCCGCGGTTTCACCCGCGTAAGTCCCAATCCCGCGGGAACTCCGGGATAAAAAGTAGCCTATATGTTATTCTGGGTCTTCAGCTACCTACATACCAAATTTCATCGTAATTGGCTTTGCAGTTTTTGCGTGAAAGAGTAACAAACATCCATACAACCATACATACAAACTTTCGCATTTATAATATTAATAGCAGAGATTAGTAAATATAATATATTGTCTTTGTTAATAGGATACGATTTGTATATTAAGAATCGCCTCTGTGGTCTTGCGGTTCAGGTGTTAGATTTGACTGCACGAGGTCCCGGGTTCGAATCCCGGGTCGGGCAACATAAATGCCACCTATCACATTTCGGGACTTAGTGTCTTCGGCTAGTCGTGGGTGCCCTGGTTGTGCCTCTTCCTACCTCTTCGGGGATATGGGCGTGAAGATTACTGTGTCTTAAGAGCTGCCAGGCCTCCCTGTCTGGCCTTTTGTACATAGGTGATCTGGACCACCACCGGGAATATCCTGATAGTAAAACCCTGACC
The DNA here is from genome assembly GCA_002245505.1 of Calephelis nemesis. NCBI lineage: Eukaryota > Metazoa > Arthropoda > Insecta > Lepidoptera > Riodinidae > Calephelis > Calephelis nemesis. The sequence goes on from NJDD01009395.1 coordinate 51,093, forward strand.
CTGCTAAATATCAACAAACTAGAAATTCAATGTGCATAAAAACACTTAAGTATGTAGTCTTAGTATATTCACGCCCATATCCCCGAATATGAATAAGCAGAGTCACAACCAGGGCACCCACAACTAGCCAAAGATACTTAGTCCTCCATTGTGATAGAAGGCAAGCCTATTGCCAAACGGGCACATATCCAATCCCGGACACCGTTATTTTTATTACAAAAATGAAAATACTCATTTCCTATTATTTTTTTTGTCCGACCTGGGGCTCGAACCCGGGACCTCAAGTCAAGTATTACGTGGGACCGCTGGACCACAGCAGCGATAATAATAATAAAGATACTTTTAGCCTTATGGAATCACTAGCTGCGCCCCGCGGTTTCACCCGCGTAAGTCCCAATCCCGCGGGAACTCCGGGATAAAAAGTAGCCTATATGTTATTCTGGGTCTTCAGCTACCTACATACCAAATTTCATCGTAATCGGCTTTGTAGTTTTTGCGTGAAAGAGTAACAAACATCCATACATACAAACTTTCGCATTTATAATATTAATAGAATAGGATAAGTACTAATACTGATACCGACCTAGATAAATCACTTACTTCTCTCTCAAAACGGGATCCAAACCGACCGTCGGTTCGTCCATGATGAGTAGTTCCGGTTCGTGCACCAGAGCCGCAGCCAGAGACACCCTGCGCTGCTGACCGCCCGACAACGTCTTTATCTGACGATTACTCTTTGGTAATTCCAGCAAGTCAGTTAGGAATTCAAATCTCTCGGCCATGTTCTCGTTACTCATCCCGTATATTCTTCCGAAGTAGTAGACTGCGTCCCGGACAGTGAATTCACCGACGAGGGCAATTTCCTGCGAATGAACAAGATTATTTAAAAAAAGTAAAAAAAAAGTATCTTCACGCCCATATCCCCGAAGAGGTAGGCAGAGGCACAACCAAGGCACCCACGACTAGCCGAAGACACTAAGTCCCACAATGTGATAGGTGGCAAGCCTATCGCCAACCGGGCACATTTCCAATCCCGACCAACATTTTGTAATTAGAAAAATCCAATTTTCTTTTTGTTGGCCGACCCGGGATTCGAACCCGGGACCTCATGCAGTCAAGTCCAACACCCGGACCGCTAGACCACGGAGGCGAAAGATTATTTAGGTGAACGAATAAATTTAAACATCAAAAATCAGAATCAAAATATATTCATTCACGTAGATCTATACAAAGATTCTTGTGACGCGTCTATATAATTTTAAAAACTACCAATCGGAACGCGGCCACATTCTGAGAAGATCCGTCGAAAGAAACTCAGCGGGCTTGTCTTTTTTTCTTATAAATCTAATTTACAAAAGCATATGTATGTAGTTTAATTTGTTGAGATTGTAGTATGAGGAGTAATTAATCCCAAGCATTTCTGTCGTTTAAATATTCTGAAATGTTACAATAACCCTCACCATACAACTTAAGTTTAATACATTTTTAAATTTATTAAATGGCAAGTCTTTAATATGCTCGGGAAGTTTATTGTAAAAACGTATACATTGGCCCATGAAAGAATAACTGATTCTGTGGAGACGAGACTTATTCACAACAAGATTGTTTTTATTCCTCGTGTTTACCGTGCATCCTACCGTTTTGTTTCCATCCCTCTTTATTTTCATCTTTACTGTTTCTAGCTGGATGTCTAAAAATCTATTCATCATTAAAAATTCGCTGCCTTAAAATTTGTTTTACTTGTATGTAAGTATTTTGCTTTTAGAATAACCACGGTCTGGTTATTGTTTGGATCCCATTACGGATGCAGTTAAATGAAGAATTACTCACCAGCGGATACAATTATCCACGACATTTTTGTCAGTTTTGCTAAGGATGTGAAAAAGTTTTATTGTGAAAATTTTTTGTTTAATATATTAATTGATGTGTTTGCAATGCCTAACAGTCGAGGGCAATGATTTTTAAATCTACACTAACAAAAATTATTGAAGTGTTGGTTTGTAATAATATATCTAATAGTAACTACCTATTGCGTAGGTATATTTTTCAAAGTTTGGACGTTAAATTCTACAGATCATGGTTTTATTCGAACTTTAGAATGGTTTATTGAAATATTGAGTATTATTATTATAGCCGCCTTGGTGGTGTAGCAGCCCAGGTGTTGGATAAGAATTCATGAGGTCCGGACGGACAACAAGAAAAAGAAAGGATATTCTTTCAATTTTCTAATTAACAATTGGTGCCTCGCCTCTGTGGTCGAGCGGTCCGGGTGTTGGACTTGATTGCATGAGGTCTCGGGTTCGAATCCCGGGTCGGCCAACAAAAATCAAAATTGGATTTTTCCAATTTCTAATTAAAAAAAAATGTTGGTCGGGATTGGAAACGTGCCCGGTTGGCGATAGGCTTGCCACCTATCACATTATGGGACTTAGTATCTTCGGCTAGTCGTGGGTGCCCTGGTTGTGCCTCTGCCTACCTCTTCGGGGATATGGGCGTGAAGATACTTTTTTAACAATTGGTGCTAGGTAGTTGAGGGTTAAAAAAAAGTTGCCCGGGATTGAATATGTGCCCTCTGGCGATAGGCTATCAACTATCTCTTTATGGGACTTAATGTCTTTGGCTAGTTATGAGCCAGTTATGAGTTCAGCTAGTTATGCATTCTAAAATGAATTGAAAATATATTTTTAAACACATTTTATATAGGTATTGGTCAAGGACTGAAAGAACTAACGCGTGGACCACCATGTTTGAGCATCGTAGGATGATTATTGGTGTAAAATAAAATGTCACCAGAGTCAGGTCAAATCAGTGTTTGTGAAGCTTTCTTTGGTTTCTTGTATTTTATTAAATGTCAAATGCTGGTAGTTTTTGACGAAAACGATAAAAAATATATTTATAGAAAACTAAGTAACCCGGCGAAATTTTTACCTTCCGCTTTATGCCATGTAACTTTCTTGTTCTAATAAATATAACGTTATAATTGATAAATAAATAAATATCCCTGGACAAATCACACAAATTGAATCTAACCCCAAAGTAAGCAAATGATATGCTTGTGTTATGGGTGTAAGTCAACCATACTATTACATAGAAATACTTAAATTGATACCAGAATACATTTAAGAAACACCCAGACCCGGAAATGCAGACATCTAAATGTTCATCACACAAATGCCTGCCCCCATCGGGAATCGAACCCGAGCCTCGCGGTTGGTCGTAGTTAGGCGTGTACGCTAGTCACTCGACCAACGAGGCGGTGAAACTACTAGTTTTTTACATATGATATAGCTACTGTTAAAGAACTTACTTGCGGCATATATCCAACTCTTGGGCCCGGTACTCCACTACCCTTTTCTCCTGGTTTCCCTCCCAGCACCCACACATTTCCACTGTTTAGTCTTCGTCTGCCAACTATGATGGACAGCAAAGTTGTTTTCCCACAACCGGACGGTCCGAGAAGACCGTATCTGAAATAAAATATTAACAATATTAAAATATTTAAAAAACCTCTGAAAAAACATATCCGTAATGCAGTTTAGAACCATCTCCACCACATTAGCTTTCAAACAGCAAAAAAATCGTATCGAAATCGGTATATTCGTTTAGGGTTTAATGCGCCATAGACTGACAGACACTTTTATTTTGCCGCCGGGGTTAATAAAATGTGTTTAAATACTTTTTACATCGCTATTACATCTTACATCCGTAAAGCTGAGTACAGATTGAGCTGACAATAGTCAAATAAAATAAATGAATTCTTAATTCTCTTTAATTCGCAGTCGATTGAGTGGTCTACCCAGAGCAGGTCCCAGGGGTGGGCAGACCGGGGGGCTGCCCAGGGCGGAAAATTTTTGGGGGCGGCAAATATATTTTAAAGAACGGCAAATTTTAAAATATGAAGAAAACAATAAAATCATGATATCACATTTTACACAAAGAACAAGCCTAAGAATATGTACGTTAGCGCAAGCGTTATGAACAATGTGGGGGGGAAATCGCCGATATCGCCCAGGGCGGCAAAGTCCCTAGGGCCGTGTCTGTGTCCACCAAGTAACAGAATCAACTTTCATTAATTCGAAAGAGCTATGCTGTGCCGTCTTATATTTATTGTAAATTGTTAAACAAGTAAATAAATACTTCAACACCCGTAGAGAGGTAGGCAGAGGTACAAAAAGCACCCGCGACTAGCCGAATACACTAGGTTTCACAATGTGGTAGGTGGTAAAACCTATCGCAAAACGGACACTTATCCCATTCCGGGCAGCGTTGGTTTTTTAAATAATTAAAAAATAAGCACATTTTTTAGTATCCAGGAATTGAACCGGTAACCGAAAAAAAGGAATAATAACAAGTTACTGTCAACTGGATAAAAAGCTAAGTTTTCAATAAAAAAATAATTTAGAGCCTCAAAATATGACCGATGTGAGGAAACAATATGGAATTTTCGATGGTAATAAATACGTTTCATCTGAATACCATAAAAGTTGATGGTGTTTTTTGCCTTTATAATCGCTACCTTGTACGTGATCTCCTTTTAGTGTCGTAAAAATATCACCAGTATCATCCGCAGACGAAGGTTTACCCCTGGTACCTTCTATTAGACGAAGGTACGGTACCTTCTATAACCTATCTCCCACCGGGTCAATATTTAATTCGGGCCACACTGATTTTTATGAAACCTTAGTTTTTAAATAACTTAAATTGTCTCCTTCACCCTAAGGTTGTCTGGCAGAGATCGCTCTGAAGCGATAAGACCGCCTTTGTGCACCTAAGTCAAATATTATTATAAGTGAAAAAGTGTGTATTTTTTGTAAATCTTGGTGTATAATAAAGTGTATTCATTCATTCATTCATTCATTCATTTTTGGGAATTGGAAAAAAACAAGTTTTTTGTCTTGCTTATACCAGAAATAAACCCGAAACCTTATATAGTCAACGCTAAAACCGGATATATAGACCATACACCTCTGTGGTGTAGTCACATATCACAGAGGTGATAAAGGCTGTTTTAAATTATGCTATGAAAAGGATGCCCTTAATAAACATAATTTGACAATAAATACAATTTAAATAAGTAATGACGAAAATTTCCATACGTAGTAGAAATTTATGCGAATTTAATATTCATTAATTTTAAAATTCACGTTTTACAAGTTACATATAACAAAACTTGCTTATAACGAAACAGGCTAACCAAATAATCTAGGAAAGATGTCAGTTCTGACAATAATCGCTCTGTAACTTTAAATCATTTGTTTAATTAACAAACTCAAACTCAAATTATATTTATTTTGCAGGTAAGGCATCTTACACTTAAAACATCTTATTATGTAACTTTATTGTATTTTTTTTTTGGCGAGCAGAGATCTGTAAAGTTGGAAAAACCTTAATACCTATTCAAACCCTATAGACAAGCTAATGAGCGTCAGTTCAAATCTGTCGCCGCACGAATTTTATAGCAATCCCTAAAAAAGTCAGATGAATAGGTACAATATTATTATACTCTTTGCAAATGACAGTTATCGTCACAAAACGTTGACTCTTTGTTGGTGCCTCTCATTAATTTTTTTTTTCGAAATGACTACTGTTGTGTACGTCTAAAGACTTTTACGTCACCGGGCTACGTGGCGAGCAGAGTGCTCAGCCACTCTTATTAATATTATTGTAAAATCAGTCCAATTAATCTAATATAGCGGTCGGCAACCTTTTGACAGTCAATGGCCACAAGGCGGCAAAATAAACTAAAGGTGGGCAACACTTGATGTTAGCCCACGAAGCCAAATATACCCACGTATAATTAGTCATATCCCATAGAAAAATGAAAATGGGCGCAGAGAAGCGCGTTCTTAAGGTTAAATTTACACTAGATGCCGTAATATTATACAGTCAACCGCGGAACGTTCATACACTTATTTTGATATTTATAACTTATTTTTTTTTGTTATAGGTAGGCAAACAAGCAAACGGATTTCCTGATGGTAAGAAATTCACGCCGCCTAGAGACACCAAATATGGTAATAGTGCGTTGCCAACCTGAGGTCAGGATGTTAGGCCTCGAGCAAAAGTAAGTTTACCGGCTACCTTACCCTCCGAACCGGAACACGTCATGACGTTACAGCGGCAGGAATAGGTAAGGCGGTGGTACCAATCCGGGCGAGTCGCTGCATAAATCTACCACCTAGTCAGATGTCACGGTGTTAGTGATGATAAGCCTATGCTCGCCTTTTACGAGTTGCCTGGCAAGAAAGGCAGATGGTCTATTCTGCAAAGGAGCCCGGACCAACACGAGGAACATTCACGGGCCGCAAGTAAGCCGTCAGCGGGCCGCGGGTTGCCGACCGCTGACCTAACCCATAATGAAACCAGACTACTGTAACATAGTTGGCAGTAGTTTTGCGTCACACCTAACTCCACCGATCAAATGCGGGTTTCCCCGATGTGAGCAGCGTTTGTGCGATGAACATAGACGTCTGTATTAATGGGTCTGGATATATATTATAATCATTCTGGTATATATTTGAAAACATATATTATGTATTAGCATCGTTGATACTCGGCTCGGACAAGCCATTTACTTACATAGCGTTTAGATCAATATATTATGTAATTTGTTTAAAGATTTTTATTTCACCCAAGCCACACAGATCCTAACATATGGAGTATTATGGAGCCTACGAACGAAGACACGGAACGTACGGTATAGAGGGTCTGCAGTTGGATGTTCCATTCATATCAGTGGATTGTAGCAGCAGTGTGTCCGGCCTAAAAATGAGTTTAATTGAAGCCCCGACTTAACCTATACGTAATGCCATCTCGATTACGTCAGACACCCAGAAAAAAGTCAAGTCAGTCCATCCGTTCTAATGCACCCATGATTAGCCAAAGACACTAAGTCTCACAGTGTAATTGTTAGTAATCCTATCGCCAACCAGGCACATATCCAATCCCAAACAACGTTATTTTCATAAGAAAATTGAGAAAATAGAACACAGTTTTTAGTTTTAGTTAGTATTAAGCAATATACTTACATGATACCTTTTTCGACAGTCATGTTCATATTGCAGAGAACCGATTTGTAGTCTGCTTTGTCTTTCCTGCCGTAGTATTTGTTGGCATTTTCTACAACCACCGCCAGTGAATCCATTTTGAGACGATTAGTTTACCTGTAACAAAAAGCTATTCCTTAGCAAATGGACAGACAACAACACAAAATAAGTGAAGTATTTAGCACTTATTTGTATACTAGCTGTCCCGGCGAACTTCGTTTCACCCGTTCAATATGAGAAATAATAAAGTATTATTTTTCCCATTTTCCCTGCAACTTTCCCGGTTTTTCTTTTCGTAAGAACCTTCTCCTGATCATAAGTAATACAGTAATAAAAAAGTTAGCTAAATCGGTCCAGTCGTTCGGAAGTTATGCGCTTACCAACACATTTAGCGATTCATTTTTATGTTATAGATATATTTGAAGTTTAATGTCTTCTTAGTCGAGAATAAGTTGTAACTTGTTCAAAAGGGTATCACAGAATTTACGTCACCCTTATGTTTCGAGCTCTCTGTCTAGGAATCTTCAAGAAACGACCACATTTTTTTCGGCATAAGATAACGAACAAGCACACGGCTCTCCTGGGGTCTGATTACGTATCTTTTTAGTGGTCCTGTGACCAACTGAAATACAATAGAGATATCAATTAAAAATAGACATATCAGATTTCCCCGTGTTGGTCCGGGCTCCTTTGCAGAATAGACCATCTGCCTTTCTTGCCAGACAGCTCGTAAAAGGCGAGCATAGGCTTATCATCACTAACACCGTGACATCTGACTAGGTGGTAGAGTTTGGCAGCGACTCGCCCGGATTGGTACCACCGCCTTACCTATTCCTGCCGCTATAACGTCATGACGTGTTCCGGTTCGGAGGGTAAGGTAGCCGGTAAACTTACTTTTGCTCGAGGCCTAACATCCTGACCTCAGGTTGGCAACGCACCATTACCACCTTTGGTGTCTCTAGGCGGCGTGAATTTCTTACCATCAGGAAATACCTCTGCTTGTTTGCCTTCCTATAACATAAAAAAAAATCAAACATAAAACACGTCATTTGACAGCTATCTGATATACACTTTACCCGGTGACCATCACTAAAAAGATACGTAATCAGCTCAGCCCCGTGGTCGTTAGAAGCAACTGTCGTCTATAAACTCAATAAACGAATGATGCCGTAGTCCTTTTTTATTCTTTTTAGTCCGGGATTTTAGGCCTAGGGTGCAAGTGTACCCTGCGAGCTGTAATATGACAAAATCCTTATGGCTGCAGGAATTTATAAGGCTGTGGATTCCTACCCGGTAAAGTTGTAGCTATTGTTAGATATTGATATGAAATTATAGAATGATTTGTTGAAAACTAATAAAAATAAGTCCACCACTGCTATTATATTCAACAAATTGTCAGAACTAGTACGCTCTAATCACAAATACAAATTATTCATTTCACAAAAAATAGCATAAAAGCAGTGTGTACCTGCATTATAAGTTTTGAATGTTGGACCGATTTATTTTTGGATTTTTCTAATGAAATCTAAAGTCATCGAGGTGGTTCTTAGCACGTAACATTTAGGTAATGTGGGTTGGTTATGGATAACTTTTAATTTTAGGATTACATATCTTTGCTATAACTATAAAATTTTGATTGTATAATCCACATTTAAAAACCTACTCGTATTTAGAATTTTTCAGAACCTCAAGCATGAGTTACTATTTGAGTGTCGAAATCTATAGTGCTTTTGGTCTAAGCTTAAAATGTATTTCTCCTAGTTACGTACCTACCTGTAGAGGCGCTGTTCAAAGTTTTCAAGCAATTAATTTACGGAGACTATGGAGGCTTCGGTAAACTCTTACGCTGTAAGCGCTCTGTGCCTTTGTCATGAGTCTGTGTAGATTACGTGACGGTAATTTATAAGCTATGGCGCTTATGGTCAGAGTATTTAGTTCTGTTAATTACCAATAGAGGCGGTATTCAAAGTGTTCATATAAATAATTTAAAGTGACGCTAGCAAATACAGCGGTGGATACATTACTTATGGTAAGGGGGCTGTTCTACTATGTGAAATAAGTTTCAAGCGGTTTTGCATACTTTATGTGCGCATTACTTGCTTTACTGTGCACGTAATGTTTATATTCGTAAGTAAATAATTTTCACACTGCAATCCCCTAACAATTTTAACAACGTGTTAAGTTTAGCACGTATATGTCTTTATTTTGTATTAATTACACATACTATTGTGTCTACACTCTACATCTATAATTTTCATCTTTATTAAAAAAAGAACGTTAAAAAGAGTGTTCCTGTGTATGGGTGTGTCTGTGTGTGACATCATAACTTGAAATAATGAAATATCTTGATGCGAATTTTTTGTTTGAAAGCTGACATGATCGGTATGGATCTTAGCTACAGGTTTTGTAGGTGTATTAGGGGTTGTTGGAAGTGTTAATTTTTAGTGTTATTTTTTGTTTTATTACTAATTTTAAAACAAGTGAAGATCACAAGCAAGTGGATCTCCTGATAACAAAAACATATCAATAACCTATTAACGCCTAAGACGTTAAGGGTACATCGCCAGCTTAGGCCTGGAATGTTAAGTTTCTTGTATTAGGAAGTTAAACAGTTTCTTACATTCCAAGCAGAAAAATGAGCTCTGACATTATCTGACATTAGGCAGCAGGAATAGGCAAAAGGATGGTATCAATATGGGCAAGTTGTCGCAGTATTAAAAAATCTAATGATGGTCACAAATAGTAGGTTTATAATATTAAAAATAAAGGAGCTTGAAATCAACATGAATGATGAAATAACGTTAAGCAAATTGAAATTAAAAAAAGAAAGTGAAATAGTATTGAAGTAGGTTTTACGGATATTTGTTTTTTTTAAATATAGTAACACTGAAGCACGTTTTGTAGATGTTTTTTAAAATAAATGAAGATGTTTCTTTTAAATAAGTATTTTCCTAAGGGCCACTAGCGCATTCCCGGTTTACATTTAATATTGAGTTAAATTGTCAAATATAAGGTGATTTACCCTAGTTATTTGCTAACTCAGTGTTAAATACTTAACCCAGGAAGACGCAAGTGTCCTAAGGCCCACTTGCACGTCCCTGGGTTAAAAATTTAACTTAAAGTTATCTTTTAACATAGGACTAATTCAATACATGTTTGACAATTTAACCCGTTATTAAACTTAACCCAGGAATGTGCAAGTGGCCCTTAGCGTATTAAATTTTCGGGGAGAAATCTCAAAGATAATCTCGTACTTAGAACATCATAAGCATTCCTTTTGATACGACCACCGTTCGGTTTGTTATTGGTCGAATACTGACGTAACAAACATAAAACAAAAAGCATTTAGTCGAATTGATAGCCTCCTCCTTATTTGGAAGTGTGTTGAATAAAACATCTTCGCCGACGGACGTAAGAAACTTCCATTAATTCTACTCATTTAATAAGACGTAGCAATTATCGTCTAACTAAAAATTCAAATCAAATATATCACTCGCATGGAATTTTTTAACTGAGTTTAGTAACAATAAAAACGTAATTCACGACATAAACTTGTAAAATATACAGAGGCGGATTAAATGTAAAAAGCGATATAGGCAAACATCTTTTTGGCGCCCCTCTATTAGAAATTACTAGGTAGACCGGGACACTTGTTCTTAGGCATTAATGAAATAATATTATGTGATAAGAGTGAAGAAACCAAGGACAGAAGGAACATTGAAATCCATGAGCCCCCTCTGGAACCAGATTTGACTGTGTACCTATATGTTTTGACATAAACATTTACTTCTGTTTTTTTTCTTTGTTCGAACATTTCTGCTCGCGCCTCTTTGTAATCTCGCACCCCTAGGCACGTGCCTACTTTGCCTTAGGGATAATACGCCTCTGAAAATATAGCATAGTTCTGTTTGGTGGTGGGACGACCGACGGGTCACTAGGAAAATTTGCTCAGGAGCCTCCAACTGCAGTCTCAGGTTGAAATTTGGCTCATAATAACATTTATATGTTATGGTTATGCATCTTTTAACCCAAATTCAGGACCTCTGGTATAATCATCTCACCGTTGAATTCCAACTTCGGACATCGAACTGGAGCTAAAAATTTCATGCCCATCACCTCACGATATAAGTATATCTTTTTTTGTAATCATTGTCATTGGAAGGCAAACAAGCAGATGGATTTCCTCATGGCAAGAAATTCACGCCGCCTAGAGACACCAAAGGTGGTAATAGTATGTTTTCAACCTGAGATCGGGATTTTGGGCCTTAAGCAAAAGTAAGTTTACGGAACACAACGGCAAGTGCTGACGTTATGGTGGCAGGTATAGGCACAGTCTTAATACTAACAGTCGGCCGACTCATGTACTTGCACAGAGCAACGCTGGGGGGAACGCGGGGAAGCGAGCGGCAGGGTCGGCGAGCGCAAACTCCATACAGTTTGCGCTCTCTATCTAGAAGGGTTTGCACTCGTTATTTGTTAAAAAATATTTTATACCTAGTGTATTTTATTATAATGTAATAATTTCTGTCTTGTAAATTTATAATGGTTTACAAGATGTGTTCCGTTTTTATTCGTAAATAAGCCATCCAGCTTGCTGACGTTTCGTCTACAAAATTTTCATCCACAATGGATAAAACGACACCTTTTTAATTTATTATTTTTCTACTGCCGATTCGTGCACCATTAAAATATTTTTTTTATACAGTCAGATACAAAGCTTTAACAAAATAAAGCGATCCATTTAGGTATACGTTTTAAACTTTTATATATAAATTGATACATCAAAATCACCAATTACTCAAGATTTAATTAATTTTTTTTTACACGCATGATGAAGTTTAGCACATAACATGAATGAATGAATGAATACACTTTATTATGCACCAAAATTTACAAAAAAATACACACTTTTTCACTTATAATACTTAATATATAACTTAGGTGCACAAAGGTGAAACATAATAGTAATTAGTATAAAGTTAAAGTGGGTAAAACAAATTCAAATTGATTATATCTGTGATTAAAAATAGTAAGTAGGTAATGCCAAATCAATGTAGCTGTTGTCACATATATATTATGTTTTTTTTGTTATTATATTGTTCATTAGCATACAACTTTTTCATCTGACTGTACTAAACAACTTCAATAATTTGATAGTGAACGAATCGTCGGTGAAAAAAATCATAAAATAAAAGGTGTCGTTTCGTCCACTGTCGATGCAAATTTTGTGGACGAAACTTCAGCAAGACCATCATCGGTTTCATTATTAACTTCACATTTTTTTGTTTGCCATTTTAAAATAAAACTTTTAGATGAAATGTTTAAAATATTATTATTTGATAACCCTGACCCTTGATTGACTTGCCGTGAGTAGGTATATAAAATGTCAGCATGAATTCAAGAACAAAGGAGTTGGACTACTGGTAGGTAGAATTCTTTATACTGTGGTATAGGTAAGGCAGTGGTACCAATCCGGGCGAGTCGCTAACAAACTCTACCACCTAATCAAATATCACGGTGTTAGTGATAGTAAGCTTATGCTCGCCTTTTACGAGCTGCCTGGTACTCTTGGCACTCTTGTGCCTTGGTGTCGTTATGCCGCCGGCGTAGCTTATTCGGCCCGGCGTCGATAACATTACAATGAACTGTAACAAACGGTACGTATTCTGTGCTGAGTAACTGGTGCGTTATCAAGTGTTACTGTCGCATAATTTTCGTATTTCTGTACTTTAGATATGAATGATAAGTTCGCACAAGTACCGTTGATGTAGTCAAACGGTTTGCCGATCTTGCCTTTTACGTAGGTACACTTTTATGTTTACAACACATTTATATATTTTACGACCCGGCGAACTTTGTATCGCTTGACATTACCAATTATACAAACGTATGGAAAAAAATCAAGTATTGTTTTGTCGTTTCCCCTGAAATGTTCCCAGATTTTCTCTTCAAAAAGACCTTCTGACAATAACCAACACAACAAAATAATAAAGCAGCGAAGTGCGAGTCGGACTCGCACGCGAAGGATTCCGTAGACGCAATCATATATGAAATAATAGTTCTATTAGTTTATTTGCGTATTATATACATTGTACAGAAGCTGCGGTTTACATCAATTCTGCGATTAACACGGGTTCATAATATCAAACACATTGTAAATTACACAGCGCCATCTCTTGACAATGAATTGACCATTTCGTTCAAACCATTTAGCAGTGGAAGTTTACATAATAATGTACATATTTTTTTTATCGTTCTCTTATTTTAGAAGTTACAAGGTGGGAACACGTTTTACCACTTTGGAAGTGTCTTTCGCGCAAACAATACAGCTTAGATTATTTTTTAAAGACCTCCATAGACATCGCACCCCACACTTATGGATTTGATAAAAAAAATTGAGTTTTAGTTGAAACCCCAAAATTTATTGCTATTTTTGTGTGGAAATCATTATGCGGTTTAGACAATACCCACTTACTACGTTTCAACAGCATAGCTTTTATAGTTTCGGAATAAAGTGGCTGTGACCTAAGGACGGACAGACAGACAGGACGAATCTACAATGGTTCCATTTTTCGGCCTTTGGCTACGGAACTCTACAAAAGAATCTCCAAATTGGTTTATCCGTTAAGATGAGAGACGATGACCAACTCTCGAAAGTATGGTTGCGTTTTTTTTGACAACTAATGTGCTGCCAACCACGCGGTTTCTACAACCTCACCTGGCTTGGTTGCGTATTTAGTGCCTACTGGAACTTATTTACCGTAATCTTGTTGTTTTAGTTTTATTGTTTTTTAATAATTGTCAACATTTGTTTATAAATTTAGTCGATGCATGATGGATTGCGATGTTATACTGGTATATTATAATCAAAATTCGAAACAGGGTAATGATTACAAAATTTAATAAATTTCGTCTACTGTTTACCGGCTTGTAGGTCTACCTTTCAACTATGTACATCTAACATAATTTAGTAAGTTAGTTAAACTTAAGTTTTGGTTTATAATATTACTAGCTGTTCCCGCGAACTTCGTTCCGCCCGTTTAGTTTGTATGGGAAAAATTAAAATGTTGTTTTTCCCAGTTTCCTCACAGTTGAACAGGATAAAAAGTATCCTATGTCCTTCACCCGGTTTTAAGTTACCTCCCTACCAATTTTCAGCCTAATCGGTGTAGCCGTTCTTGAGTTATAAATAGTGTAACTAACACCACTTTCTTTTATATATATAGATTTATATATATAGATGGTTAAGTGAAGAAATGCAAGATTTGTAACATGCAAGTGTTTCTAGGATATCAAAAGTACTGAAACGA
>NJDD01009395.1:65851-77974 GCA_002245505.1 Calephelis nemesis
ATAGTAAAGACTACATATGAATACGCTTTTATTCTTTACTTTTACAAATTTACTTGATATTTTTTGACTTGATATTTGACCGCCTCGGTGGTCGAGTGGCTAACGTACACGCTTAACTACATCGACCAAACGCGAGGCTCGGGTTCGATTCCCGACGGGGGCAGGCATTTGTGTGATGAACATTTAGATGTCTGCATTTCCGGGTCTGGCTGTTTATTAAATATATTCTGGTATCTATTTAAGTATTTCTATGTATTAGAATCGTTGACTAACACCCATAACACAAGCATATAATTTGCTTACTTTGGGGTTAGATTCAATTTGTGTAAGTTGTCCAGGGATATATATTTATTTATTTGCCACTTGCCAGTTTTCCTGCTTTTTGATAAAAAAATCTAAAAGTTGAAGATGAAAAACGTCTAGTTATTAAAGCAGTATACTTTACCTACCTACCCATTACCTAGGTTTAATAATAACGTTACTAATCGGTCGACCACAACTACCGTCGGATGCAATTAATCAGATCCGTTTTGTGATATGTTATTATATCACTCATTAGACATTATACCTATAGACGTTGTGAAGAAATATTTCTTTCCTATTACTTTCAAGTTTTTATGGTATTGGAAGGCAAACAAACAGGCGGATTTTTTGATGGTAAGAAATTCACGCCGCCTAAAGACACAAAAGGTGGTAATGGTCCGTTGTCAACCTGAGGTCGAGAGGTTAGGCCTCGAGCAAAAGTAAGTTTACCGGCTACCTTATCCTCCGAACCGAAAACGTCAACGGCAAGCACTGACGTTATGGAGGCAGCAATAGGCAGTGGTACCAATTCGGGCGAGTCGTTCCGAAACTCTACCATCTAGTAGATTATCGATTCATTCAGCTTGGAAACATACAAGTACAACATTTGGTGTCTATGAAGAGGTATTTTTTTCATCAAGAAATCCATCTGCTTGTTTCTGTTCTAGTCTCTACCCCCTGTAACTAAACATCTACGAACAATCAGATTGAAGCCTGTGGAATAAGTACGCTAATGAAGGACTGTAGGGCGATACTAGAACCACAGATAAGTAGTGTTGACCGTCTCGTTGGTCGAGTGGCTAGCGTACACACCTAACTACATCGACCGACCGCGGGACTCGGGTTCGATTCCCGACAGGGGGCAGGTACTTGTGTGATGAACATTTAGAAGTCTGCATTTCCGGGTCTGGGTGTTGATTAAATTTATTCTGGTATCTATTTAAGTATTTATATGTAATAGTATCGTTGACTAACACCCATAACACAAGCACATAATTTGCTTACTTCGGGGTTAGATTCAATTTGTGTGATTTGTCCAGGGATATTTATTTAATTATTTAGAATTTGTTTGTTTGTCAGGTTTGTCAGGATCGTGAGGTCTGGCACTCGATATACTCTCTGCCTACCCCGTAAGGGACTTGGCGTGAAGATGTATGTATGTATGTATGTATGTATGTATGTATTATTTATTTATTGTTACTATGTTACAAAGCGCAAGCAAACTTGTAACAAATCGTCATTCAAAGGTTATATTACTGAGCAACATTAAAATCGCTATTCAACGATTTAATGGTTGTTAGCTTGGTTTTGAGTTCCGGTTCAGATTGAGGCGGACCATTAACTTTTCGTTCAACTGTATCGAAGTAGCTAGGTACTTATTCTGTGACTTTATTTGTGTTTGTTCTAAGCAAATAGTTTTAGGTATATATTGTTTGTTGGTATTGAATTTGACTGTACGTAGTTAAATTCTGATGTTATGGCAAACTAATAGAGACAATAAAATGACAATTTCGTGTTAAAATACAGCAAAAAAATAGGCAAAGAAGACTAAAAATGGGTAACACCTTTTTTAGTATTTGTAGATTTTTTGTCTGTATCCTTAACGCGACTTACGCCAAATCTACTAAATCGACTATAATGAAATTTAATAGGTATCTACTCAATATTTTAAGGAAGGCTATAGGTTTTTTTTATCTCATTTACTTTTCTATGTTTTGAGATTTACACCTCCCCCACAGGTAACCCCCTGGGGGAGGGGTAAATGTAAAAACCTAGATTAGGCTATAATTTATTAGCGTGCGGTCCGGTTCCTTTTTCTTTAAACTTTATTTTGTTTGATTAGGTACATTTTACAGGTTATCCCGTTAATCAAGGTCATAAGTTTTACAATAAGATAATTACAGACAAAACTCTGAGTATGGATGGACCAACGTATTTTCACAGCTTCAAACCAGGAATGTGTGGGGATATTTTAACTTATACGTAATTTTACACAATTAATCTACATAGATATATTTACGCTAAGCCCATTGTATAGTAGGCAGCTTATCAAAAGCTGCCTTTTACACTTTATAATAATTCCCAACGACACTAAAATTAAAAAAAGTACTTGCCCTAACCTAGCGGTAGTACAAGTTTAAATGAGATATTAATTATTATTCATCATTGATTTAAGATTAGATTTAAAAAAATAACACTTAAATTTTTATAATACAAGCTGTTACATATTACATATTAGATGGAACGATATTCGACAGGTCAGCTCGTAATAAAATTAACAAAAATTTACTTCCAGACATTTAAATTCTGTAAATTCGTCTTGTGGTAAAGGGGTAGTCTGGAGGGGTTAGGGCCTTTGGTAACTAGATATATATGTATTCGTTTCACTTTCATAGATGCCACAAATTGTACGAACACAACAATACTCATACATTATTCATTGCTTCACCAAATCAGACGTAGCGACACTTTAGATTTCACTGTCAATTACTAAACATATCACAATTAATTTGTAATAAAAAGGTATTTAGTGGTTGTGTCGATTATTATAAACAATTTGGTAAATAAATTTTCGCCTCTTTCAGTAATAATCAATAAGTACCTGGAGGACCGAACTTGCTCGGTATTTTTTTAGAAATTGAGTTTTTTGGAAATTATATTTAAGTACGACCCATAATATAAAATTTCTTAGCAAACACTCATTGACTTCGTGTCACTTAACTACGCCATCTGCTTGAACAACTTTATGGCTCACAAAAAATAGTATTATTATTCGCTAACAGAAGTCAGGAAGAATCATATTTTTAAGTTTAAACACGAATGAAATGACATTTTCTAAAAATGATTCTTAGCTAAATCAATTTATCGCCCCCGAAACCCCGTACATTCTAAATTTCATGAAAATCGTTGGAGTTTAAAGGTATATGATTTAGATGCAAAAAATGTTGTAAAGTCCTGCGATGACTAACCCGAATAAATACCGCCGCCTAAGTTTTCCTGTTTTCCCCCTCCTTATATTGTTTTCTTTAGGAAGTCTTGTCTTGATGTCTTGTCTTCTTGAATCTCGATTTCATGCAAATTGGAAATTGGAATTTGGTGTATATCATTTCGTTGGTACTCTTGAATATTACACTAGCGAATCATTTGCAATTAAGTTAATTATAAACATTACAATATTATATCGGATGTCATGGTGATTATCTATAGGTGAAAATTTCGAAGACTGTGTAAAATTGTGATTGAAATATAAAAAATAAAGACTGATTGAACATAGATTGCCCAAACAATTATTTGATATAATAAATAATACTATATTATGTATATGTTTATAGGCAACGGATGTCTCTCACTATAAAGACAGTATTTTTTGATTATATCAACTAATTGTTTGGGCAATCTATATTCATGAAAAACACGTAGATGAACGAGGAGGGTACTGGTGCGTTGCTATCTAATGCTGTTAAGACGCGTGCGTAGGGTATACCTGCTATCCTAAACTCCAAAAAACGAGAATGACGAGCACTGACAAAGTTATAACTGAGCCCGTGGTAGTCATAAATAAAGGTTCTGTTGCAAGGTGGCATACCTCTAAATAAGATAAAATTATGAAGTTTTAGTGTTTATAGTTTCAAGGTGCCTGAACACAAGCTTTCGGTCTATTAACTCCTACTTCTAAGTACAATAAGAACGCTTTCCCTCAAAACTTAATCCTTTAAAGGAAGTTTTGGTTTTCAAGAGGTCAAAATGAAACATATCCAATTATGATTTCCAATTTGCACAAAATCTAAATTCAAGAGTAACCCTACTGGTCTTGCTTTGATAATGACTGAGCAGTTAGTCATTTAGGTATAAAACGATAAGATCAAAGCTTGCTCGTCCTTTAATTTAATTTGATTTCGTAGAATCGAAATATGGCGTAATATGTCTAGGTTAACACCAGATTCTGACGACATCGCTAAAATAATTCAGTTTTACAGTTTCATCCCTGTTTCAATAAAAACTAACCTCATCGTCACAGTCTTTCATCAGGTATATGTGATCAAATTGTGAAGTGGTATTGGTGATGTTCACACAACAATATTGTGGTCTGCCAATCACTTCGGTTATAATAAGAGTTTAGAATATTTAGAAGACGGAATTGCTTGGGATTAATTGCTCCTCATAACAATCTCTACAAATTATACATGTAACAAATTTTTGTAAATTATATTTATAAGAACAAAGACAAGTTTTCTGTAGTGAGTGGCCGCGTTCCGATCCTGTAGTAGTTTTTATAATTATATGGACTTGTCACAAGAATCTTTGTATTGATCTACGTAAATAAAATATATTTTAATTTACCTAGTACTAACTTCCATGGCATTTCCTATTTCTCAGTACGATAAGACATTTCAAGAGGCGCGGGGTACCGGTAGTAGCGGTGGTATTTACAAACGGAGAGGACAAAGAAACCTGAAATGGCAGTGCTCATTCCTAAAACGCTGGTAATGGCAACGAAGATAGTCCTGGGGGGTTACCATAAGCTCTTAAAACAGTACTATTTTAACAATACTAATTGTCAGTCGAGAAAGACAACCTTATGACGTATACCATAGAGTTGCTTATAAAGGCAGACATTTAGCAAGATGGAAATAATACTGCTTTAAGCGTTCATGGTAGGGCCCCAGGTCTTGCGAATGTTCATGGACGGTGATCATTTACCATTAGGTAATCCACTTGCGCATTTCACTTATAATTATGCATAATTATAACAGTAAGAATTTACTTGACTGTTTAGTATTGAGCAGCAGTCAATTCTGAATGATATCTTACGTAGGTTTATGATATTCATGCTACTATTTTAGTGAACCAAAACGTAGCAAATGTATGTGACTGGAATAGGGCATCTGACGGAAGCCCCTGTATGGTGTCCGTCCGTGTGCGTCATACATAAATATAATACGAGATAATAATAATTACATACGAAAAATTCTGAGAAAACTAATTGTAAAGTTAGTGTAACGGTAATTATGTGGTTCCAGTTTTTATTATAATTAAAAAACGTTAAGTTTCAATAATATACGATGATAAATCACAAGTGTGTGCTCTGATCCAAATAATTAAATTATGAATTTAATTTTAATGGTTAATATTAGGTTAAACCCAACTAATGAGAATTTAGTAAATGTGATTGTTATTATAGTTCAAGAGCTCACTGTAAATAGAGAACAGGTTTTATACTTAGATTTTTTTATTTTTAACACCTGGTGTGACATTTTTGAATGATTTATGTATTTTTTTTTGGAAGGCAAACAAGCAGATGGATTTCCTGATGGTAAGAAATTAACACCGCCTATAGACACCAAAGGTGGTAATAGTGCGTTGCCAACCTGAGGCCGGGATGTTAGGCCTCGAGAAAAAGTAAGTTTACAGGCTACCTTACCCTCCCAATCGGAACACGCCATGACGTTATGACGGTGGGAATAGGTAAGGCGGTGGTACCAATCCGGGCGAGTTGCTGCGCAACTCTACCACCTTGTCAGATATCACGGTGCTGGTGACGGTGAGCCTATGCTTGCCTTTTACGAGCTACCTGGCAGGAGGTCAGATGGTCTATTCTGCAAAGGAGTCCGGACCAACGCGGGGAAACATGAATATGAATATGTAGTGCATAGATGAAAGTCGGTAATTATCCCTAATGAAATGTAACCAAAGTCGATTCGCATGACAAGTAAGACTGATTTAAAAAAAAAAGTATCTCCACGCCCATATCCCCGAAGAGGTAGGCAGAGGCACAACCAAGGCACCCACGACTAGCCGAAGACACTAAGTCCCACAATGTGATAGGTGGCAAGCCTATCGCCAACCGGGCACATTTCCAATCCCGACCAACATTTTGTAATTAGAAAATTAGAAAAATCCAATTTTCTTTTTGTTGGCCGACCCGGGATTCGAACCCGGGACCTCATGCAGTCAAGTCCAACACCCGGACCGCTAGACCACAGAGGCGATTTTAATTTTAATTGCATTTAATGTGAATATTTTATAACCAATGATTTATAAATCTAAAATCATATAATGGTACTCCTCGTGATAAGGAATTGAGTGTTTAACAGATCGGACCAACTCTCAATACATTTTGATCACTAGTTATTTGCAATGAATCATCCAAAAAATGTCATCGTGAGTGGGTGTTTTTCATTAAGATAGATTGCCCAAACAATTATTTGATATAATAAATAATAGTATCTTGATAGTAAGATACGTCACTAGGTGGTAGAGTTTCGCAGCGACTCACCCGGATTGGTACCACCGCCTTACCTATTCCTGCCGCCATAACGTCATGACGTGTTCCGGTTCGGAGGGCAAGGTAGCCGGTAAACTTACTTTTGCTCGAGGCCTAACACCCCGGCCCCAGGTTGGCAACGCACCATTACGACCTTTGGTGTCTCTAGGCGGCGTGAATTTCTTACCATCAGGAAATCCGTCTGCTTGTTTGCCTTCCAATATCATAAAAAAAAAACATCCATTGCCTATATGTATATTATGTTTATAGGCAACGGATGTCTCTCACTATAAAGATAGTATTTTTTGATTATATTAATTAATTGTTTGTGCAATCTATATTCATGAAAAACACGTAGATCAACGTAGACGGTACTGGTGCGTTGCTATCCAATGCTGTTAAGACGCGTGCATAGGTATACCTGCTATCCTAAACTCCAAAAAACGAGAATGACGAGCACTGACAAAGTTATAACTGAGCCCGTGGTAGTCATAAATAAAGTTTCTGTTGCAAGGTGGCATACCTCTAAATAAGATAAAATTATGAAGTTTTAGTGTTTATAGTTTCAAGGTGCCTGAACACAAGCTCTCGGTCTATTAATTCCTAATTCTAAGTACAATTTACATTTTTTTTAAATTTATGCGTGAAACACGTGTTCCTTTACGTATTAGACGTATTTTTCTTTATTGTTTATCAAGGTAAACAAGCAAATGTTTAATTTGAAGGCTTTTAGTTTAGAGTATGTATTTTTTAAGATAATTAATAAAACAATAATATGGTAGTATCCGGTTACTGATATTTGCAAGATTTATTTAAGATATTAATATGTACGAGTATGTTTACTTTTAACCGTCGGCCATTGGTGGAAGTCTATTGTGAAGCTACTGATAGATTTTAGGTTTCCTATTCTTATCGCTGTAGCTTCAATGCTCCTCATTGTTGTGTTCTGTGCTGGAGAATAGGGTATCTCGCACACGTGCTGTGTGCTTAAGACTAGCACCAGTTACACGTTTTGTTTATAAACATATACTAAAGGTCTCGAATACTAGCTGACATTACAGTCTATATTACAATGCGATAAACACAATGTCAAATTAAGCTTTGGAGTAATGAAGTCTTCGCTTATAATTACGTAGAGGTAACGGGTCAGCTGCAGCGCTTGTTCAATATCATAAAATAAAAATAAGATATTGCTATTGGCAGACCGGCACCTGACGTGTTTGGTAACCTATAGGTTGGGTATTACGCTGGTAACAATTTGGATAGTTTTAATGCACTGATGTAATAATTGGCACATCACGGTTCCGCTCTTCTGAGAGCAGCACAATCGAAATGTACCTGTCGTAATCTTACCGATTATTGCGCGAGATCCACCGATCTATCCTAGGCCAGACCTTAACCGCATTATTAATAAAAACGGAGAAAGGTACTCCAAGTTTCAACCTGTTATTATAGTCTTTTTTACAATGTGATACAGACTATGACATCTACTTAATTTTACTCCTACGTTAATCCATTTTTATTAATAAGACGGGACGAGTCTTATTAATAAACATATTTACGAAAGTATTGCAAAGATTAATGTGGTATTAGTCGTTAGTACACTGTGATACAGATTATAATATAAATTTAACATTACTATTAATATTAATAGGACGTTTTATAAAAGCTAATAGTGCCCCAGCAATGGTTCCTAAGCATGTAGAAATTATATTATTAAAAGATCAACGTCAAATAATCGAAAGGTATATAGCAGCAAAAAGTTTTGATGGTACGAGTATTTAGAAGAAGTACAAACGTTTTATAGTTTGAGAAACAGGTATTTACAGTCATCCATCTGTATAAACTGAATAGTAAATAGGTAGCATTATCTTCCAACCAACTTTTGGGTCATTCATCACATGTTTTTTATTTATTTAAACTTTTAAATTATGGTACATGTATTTTGTGGACTATTTACTTCAGAATATTTATTAGTAATGTAGTACGTACTTGTGCGTAATTGTACTTGTGGTATTTGAACTCAAAAAATATTGTTCAATTTAAGTATTCAGTTAATTTTAGTTCAATATTCAATTCAAAGGTATGTAGATATAAAGTGATTTTTGTACAGTTATAAAATGTATCCTTAGACATTGACAAGTTTGCTAATATTTACATAGGTGAAATAAATATTTAACCTGAAAAAAAAAGTAATTGGATGTTTAAGGAAAACACCTAAATCCTACAATAAAATACACAAACATTATAATACCAAGAAATGTGTTAGGCGCCTTTTGATACTTAGTCATAGCCAAAAGGTCCGCTATCTCAATTCCAGAATAGCACAATCGTCTATAGATACGCTCATAAAATAAATGCTACCTTCAGGATCCTAGCGTTCGTTTTAGATTTCACAATCAAGCTTGGGAACCCATCCTCTCACTACAAAAATAAAATAAACACCCGTTAAACACATTTACAAGGCGCTGTCTAAAATAAGATGATCAACCAATGACAAGCTGTTATATCATCACCTAGTGACGTGTTATTGGCTGGATGTCAATTGTAGACAGTGTTTAGTTAAACACGTGTCTCATTTTATTGTGATAAGGTAAGAAAAAAAGTATCTTCACGCCCATATCCCCGAAGAGGTAGGCAGAGGTACAACCAAGGGCACCCACGACTAGCCGAAAACACTAAGTCCCATAATGTGATAGGTGGCAAGCCTATCGCCAATCAGGAACATTTCCAATCCCGACCAAATTTTTTATAATTAGAAAATTGGAAAAATCCAATTTTCTTTTTGTTGGCCGACCCGGGATTCGAACCCGAGACCCCATGCAGTCAAGTCCAACACCCGGACTGCTAGACCACAAAGTAGAGTAAAGTAAGGTATCACTGAATAAATACTTGGATTATATTTTCTCTAAAATTTTACCAAAACTCAGACACTGGATTCTGGTTTATTCTGGTAGATTTCTGGAATAAACACCTTAGAGTGTCTTTGGGTATCTTTGAGTTTGAGTAACTTCAAAATCAAAGCAAAGTCACAGTAAGTGAGTAGTCGATATATTACCATTGCGTCAACTAGTTCGACCAAACTACTGTCAGTGACCTTTACTTACATAACATTAAAGGCATAAAAGTAAATTATGAGTTTGCATACTTTCAACTACTATGTGCGTGAATACCCATAAATTACATCACACAAATTGCATGATAAATTATATTGATCGTTTAGCACGCCAGGGCACTCGCCGGTTGGTAAGTGCTCGATAATCGACACGTCGAGATTAACCGTTCTCCGATCTTTAATTTGCTCTACGAAGTTGATTGCCTCTGTGATCTATCAACTTTGGACTTGACTTCATTGTCCCGGATCGATTCCCAGGTAGGGCAACTAAAAGAGAACGTGTTTTTTTAATTTTCTAAAAAACTAACGTGGCTTGGGATTGGATATGTGCTCTGATGACGATAAGTTTGCCACCCTAACACACGACTGGCCGAAGACACAAAATCCTACAACTTTGTGTCTTCGGCTAATCGTGGGTGCACTGGTTACTTCTTTCGGAACGGGTGTCAATATACTTTTTACCTAAAGTTATTTAGCTGTCTTACTAATAAAGATAGACTAAAGTATTCCAAGGTTTAACTTGACGTTATAGTATTACAGATTACTACAGTGACAATGGTGGTTATTCTGCTGTTCAGAAACTAAAGTTATTGTAGATGCATGCTATCTTTTTCAACTGAAACAAAAACAAAAGAGATGGAACGAATTTAGACATGTCAGATTAGTCCGGACATATCACAAATTGTGATGTTATTAATTAACGTTTTTCGAGTGATTGATTAAACGTTTGTAGAAATGTCGTGTACGGTCTAATTTGACAGAACTAAAAGTGTTTTGTCTCTTTCTGTTACTTTCGTTAAAAAAAGATAGCAATAAATTAAAATTAGTTTAATTTAGTTAATGTTAACTTTACCTTGGAGTACCCTAGTCTATGTTTATCAAAAAGCCGGTAGGTGTAAGCCACAAAGTATAATAAACTAAAACAAAGTGGATTTTAATTATAGGTTTTATTTCTACTATGTCCTGGTCGTCTTCTGTGAGTGTTTTTAATACAAGGTGTTTATTAACAGTGAGGTGTTTGTGTACAATAAGATGTTTGTTTGGGTGTATGTTCTGTTGTTTTATTTCTCAGTACCGTCGCAGCACAAACATGATATAGTAGTTCAAGAGCTCAAACCTAATTAATAACAGGTATTTTACAAGCACATATATTTTTTGAATGTATGATACTATTCCAAACCATAAGGTTAATTAAGATAACCAGTTAAAGGCGATTATATGTATAATTTAAGTTTTTTAACGCTTTATTCTTAAATAGGATGTTTGTATTTTTTTGTATATTTTTGAATATTAGTACACAAAACTGCTTAGTGCAAAAAGGCTGCATCCTGACTATTATTATCTACAAAAATACACAGGAAAAAATTAACAAAACACCTCTTACATCACCGAGGGGTACATGTAAGTAGGTTTTCAACAAATTCACTCAGCATAGGTTAGACGGGATCTATTAATAATTCTAAATTTTCATTCGAAACTAACATATCCTTTTTAATTATTTATTTTATTTATATTAACAAAAATATGCATTTGCAGTTGAGCAGATATAACCTTCCAGATGTTCAATTCTATGCTCGTGTAGTCTTTATGATTTTTTTTTGAACTTAAGAATGGTAAAAATTTATAATGAGCTCTTGCTCTACAATGGTTGTAATGTATCTATTTACAATGGATAATGCTGTATATTTCCTTAAGAGGTGTTACAATATTATTTACACGACAGTTTAAAAACTTATCGATGACTAACCATTACCTGCGACTTCATTTACACAGAGACACATACATACATATAAACGCAAACTTTTTTTATATCTTATTTTATAGAAAAGAATTTAAATAATCTGGCAAAAAAACAAGCAAGTTTTAGGGTCAGATATACAAATTGAAGTCAAAAACATTAATGGTGCTTTTCTCTCCTGAAGCTGGGACGTGAAGACTAATACGTGAATATACAGGCTGACCTTCACAACATTTGGAAAACGATAATGACGAACACTGACCTTACGATAGTGCCAATGGTTGCTATTGTTAGGCTTCAAGGGATACCTGCACACGTGGTTTTAGATCCCTCGCGTCGCGGAAGTCTAGCAAGTTTGTTTTTACTGGTACTCTATGTGGTTTCCACCCTGTGCACTGATAGGTAGGAAAGAGAGACACAATCCCACCGGAAATCATTGCATTGTGAATTGGAGGAATTGTCTGAGTCTGCAGGGTGTAGCTATAATCAAAGTGTAATTGCAAGTCTACCATACTACCACCATAATGTGAACTTTAATAGCAAAAATAAACTAAAAAAGTATATAAAACTCAATAAGACTATTCGCAAAATGCAAAAGTGTTCAAATAGTAATAAACTTAATTTAAAAAATTTGAAGATTTGTAAAAACAAATTATTGTTTTTGAGAAGGCAGTTTAATAGTCATTGCTTAGAATCTCAAAG
>NJDD01009395.1:78616-89735 GCA_002245505.1 Calephelis nemesis
CAACAATAGCTAGTGTAGATTCAGATCATGCAGTCAACAGAGCCGTGACTGTCTCGTTCGTTGAGGGTTGGTAGTTAGTACGTACAGATCATCCACGAGACTCAGGTTTTATTCCCTGCAGAGAAGGTGTGATGTGATCATATTTTTCATTACTGATAATTCACTTTAATGGCCACCAGTTCAGGTTTAACTCACTAGTTGGAAAGTGAAGAAAAGGTCGAAGATTTCACTCTGAACACATGAGTTTTGATGTCTTGGAATCCTTTCTTCGACAGATAGTACCAGGTTTTGGCCATTCGAATCTTATACTTTTATAAAAATCAACTTCTGTTCGTTAGTCTTGCTAAAACTCGAGAACGGCTTAACCGATTTGGCTAACTGAAGTTTTGATTATTTGTGGAATTTCAGGGAAGGTTTAAAGATAAGAAAAAGGAAAACTAGGAAAAATAACGTCTTAAGTTTCCGTAAACTGAACGGGTGGAACGAAGTTCGCCGTAATCAAAAAATATTAGCGCAGTTGAAAAAATCCAAATATTTCGTTCGTGGCGATTTGATAAATCGTTTTTATGATATAGCTAATTGTTTTTATTTATTAATTTATTTTTTACTGTCTTAAGTATCTAAGTATACTTACAAAATATCGTAACAAGTTTGCCACAAACTAGATAGGGATAACGTGTAGTTCTCTTACCAATATTAATAATCAATCTTAATCCAAAACTTGCTGTCCAAGATTGATATTTTGATCCATTTTTATATTATCCCTGGCCAATAACATATCTGTGGACAGGATAAATATGGCAATTACGTGTAGGATAGGCCGGCGGATACGCAGCTATCTGGATTGCTTGAAATCCATCTTTAGAGAAATATTATTAACATTGGCCGTTACTAGTCTGTGATATGGATACTTTAAAGTTTGCCAGCTGAAAGTGGCAAAAGTCATCATTTCGAAGTTATATTTTTTTGGTAATATACAGAAAACCTACAACTTAATATTTTTGTGAATTCATTGTTTTAATTTTTATTGTAAAAAAAATCTGCTGCGGATCAGTTCTTATTCAATGTGGTTGGTGCTTGTATTAATCCAAATAGTAGAAATCCTGTTAAAAAAAAAGACAGTATTTACAACAAACTTCACTTAAATTTGCATGAAAAATGAGATGAAGACACTTCAGTAACCACCATGACGTTACTCTTGTATACAAAACGAGGCCAGTGCCTTATATTTGCACTGTCTGGCTGTTTTGTGAAGGTTACCTTGGGTATGTTCAGCATAAAATTATCGGTTTACGCATTTGAATAGCTTTTTTTATGAGTTTCAATGTTAAGGATTTCCTCATAGTAAGAAACACGCCGCTTGCAGATACAAAAATAGTGCGCTGCAAACCTGAGGCTTGAAGAGTACGACGATAGTAAACGCCTAAAATCCTGGGTTTACTATCGTCGTACTCTTCAGACTGATAGTCGACATTTTGATAGACTATTAGGTAAGGCAGTCGTACCAATCAGAGCGTATTCGAGAAATTTTTCTTGCTAAAGATCTTTTGACTGATTGTAAAGGAAAATATAAATTATTATTATTATTAACTCTTTACTGTACACAACAGAAATTAAAGAAAAACGAAAGACTATTAGGTATGATAGACTATTAGGTAAGGCAGTCGTACCAATCAGAACGTATTCGAGAAATTTTTCTAGCTAAAGATCTTTTGACTGATTGTAAAGGAAAATATAAATTATTATTATTATTAACTCTTTACTGTACACAACAGAAATTAAAGAAAAACGAAAGACTATTAGGTATGATAGACTATTAGGTAAGGCAGTGGTACCAATCAGAGCGTATTCGAGAAATTTTTCTTGCTAAAGATCTTTTGACTGATTGTAAAGGAAAATATAAATTATTATTATTATTATTAACTCTTTACTGTACACAACAGAAATTAAAGAAAAACGTAAGACTAAAATAAACCACAAAATAAAGACTAATGGACAATAAAACCACATTTTTGTTAACATGCATTCTTATTTATTATCAAGTTACTACATTTTAATTTATCTAGCTTAAACTAAGACCAATTCGTGTATTTTTTCATTTGTCTATATGTCTTGTTGTATAACAATTGGTGCTAGGTAGTTGAGGGTTAAAGTAATCTTAGAAATGACTGGTCCTATTATAACGGAACGCCACGGAGATGACCGATGTTATAAAAGATACCTAAGTTTGGCTACTTAGTATTCTTATCACATAAGGTATACTCATTAGAATGAAAAAAAACCTTTGAAATGCGGCCAAACCAGCAAATAACTGCTAGAGATATTGATTTATACATAAGAGTTCAATGGAACAAAGTTGTCAAAAAGTAACATTAAATATAAATTGTTCTTAGAGAGCTTAAGTGACCGATATAAACGCTGAGTATTCCTTTCTTCATTTTTTAAGTATTCTATGACTAAAATTCTAAACATTATAATGAGGTAAACTTAAACTTACTAGTTTATTTTCTCTGTTATTCGGTAATGAATAAGAACCTTTTTTATTATATTATTATTTATTTACACCTCTTTATTCAGCGATCAAGTTTTATACTTCTCATTTCTACGTCCCATTTTTAAATGTTTCAAGAATAAAAAACGACAAAAAGATATGACCTCAGATTACGATGTCTTATGACAACATTGGTTACCTGACCTCCTTGATTAAGTAAATAGTTCGAAGGAAAGGGTTAAGGTCACAAACCTTGATTCATTATTTTAAGCCACATAAACAGATCATGGTCATTTATTATTCGTCGGTAATAAAAAAACATTGACGTTATTTGAATTAATGTTTCTCTAGTTTTTTGTATTGGAATAACTTTTTTACAGCGTCTGGATGTGACGACCCCATCACTAGTAAGTAGTTCAGGTTACATGATTATTCCACTAGTGGAGTAAGTCATAGCATACATATGATACAATAAAACTGTAGAAAAGTGAAATGTGTACGTTAAAGATATTTAAACAATAGGTCGACTGGAAAGCACCAGCCATACACATTTTAGCAGTTTTAGAATTTTTCTTTTCTGCCTGCGTATATCTTGGCCGAGATTCAAGCGGAATCTACTGAACCGATCGTAATAAAATTAGGCTGTTTATGTCCCGAGGAGAGCTATGGGATATTTTTTGTCCCGATCACCAAAAGGGTTGCCGTGGGAGAGGGGTAAAAGATAAACTGTAAATTGGATTTTAGTTAATTAACGCATCCCATTAATTTTATTCGTTTTTAGAGTTCCATAATCAACAGCAAAAAAAAAATAACTTATAAATTTGCCATGTCTGTCTGTGTCTGTCCGTCCGTATATTTTTCCGAAACTATAATACCTATACTGTTGAAACTTGGTAATTTGTAAACTGCATTAAGATTTTCAACCAAAAAAGATAAAATTTGGAGGTTCTCCATACTTGGAACTGACATTCATTTTTTTTAATCAAATCCATACTTATAGCCAGTGTTTATATATTATGTATGTATTTACATTATGTATGGGAAGGTTTCTAATAATTTTTATTCTAAACTAAAAAGTTTGCAAGATAGTCACTTTCAAAGTGGTGAAATGTGTGTCCCCTGCAACTTTTAATATATGTATCCTAAATGGTAAAACTAAAATATATATTATTTATATTGCCATGTAGTAGGTCTAGTGTGTAGTTTTAGTAGTAAGAGAGTGGGTAGACTTGTACTTTCCTGAAAGAGTCCGGGTTTAAGAGCTCTTAGGATCGATTTGACCCGCATAGACCTATAGTAGACAATGCTAACCTACTAACTGTGATGAAAAATTGCACAGTACATACAGTGTTCTATAATTTTAAAGAAAAGAGTTCAACGCGTGTGTGGCTACGAGAAATGGAATATTTTATTTGCAAGTCAAGCAACTCATCCCGGCTTGAAACGAAAGAAGATTTTTATCCGATTGCGCAAATAAATACAAATACAATATATAAATTACAATACAAACAACAATACAAATAATACATTACAATACAAATAATATAAATTATTCACAACAAACATCCATACATCCATACATACAAACTTTCGCATTTATAATATTAATAGGATTAGTGAGTAAGGCTTATTACAAAATTCATTATTTTTTAATCGTTATCGTTAATTATACTTTATTATTATGTATCCTATTAATAATTAATAAATACTAATAAATGCGAAAGTTTGTATGTATGGATGTATGGATGTTTGTTACTCTTTCACGCAAAAACTACAAAGCCGATTACGATGAAATTTGGTATGTAGGTAGCTGAAGACCCTGAATAACATATAGGCTACTTTTTATCCCGGAGTTCCCGCGGGATTGGGACTTACACGGGTGAAACCGCGGGGCGCAGCTAGTATTAAATACTATTGTTTACAGAAATGAGTTATTTTAATTGTTTTTTGTAAATACTGTGTAGTTGACATCGTAATTTTAAAATATAATTATTTTAATTGTTCGTTATTGTTTAACGTTTTCATTTCGTTAATGAAATTTTAATTTTAAAAATTTATTTTACTGTGTTATTGTTATAGTTGCAAACACATGTAATTTTATTTTTAATTAGTTAAAAATAAGAAAAACTGTATTGTATGAAAAATTGTATTGAAAAATGTATTCGTGAATACTTACTTGTTATAAAAAAAGACGTGTGGCACTCGGAGACTGCCGCGGTACAGCTATTGCATAATTAGGCATAAGGCGAAGTAGGGGATTAGGCATGCGCATTAACGCTATACAACCAATGCCACCTAGAGGCAAGTTGCTGAACTAAACTTGTTGTTATATATATTATGTATATATATAACAACAAGTATACTATGTATATCATGAATATAAGTTTTTAAAAGTATCTTCACGCCCATATCCCTAAAGTAGTAGGCAGAGGCACAACCAGGGTTCCCACGTCTAGTCGAAGACACTAAGTCCCCACAATGTGATAGGTGGCAAGCCTATAGCCAACCGGGCACATATCAACAACAACATCAATTCCGGGCAACGCTATTTTATTAGAAAATTGAAAATATACATTTTCTAGTGCTCAACCCAGAAATCGAACCCATGACAAGAAGAAGAAGTCATGTCTGACGCCGGAGCGCGGAACTACAGCGACGAAGTTTTTAATAAAATCATTATAACTACATTATGTTCCAGTCGATTTTAGAAGGTGTTTTATAAAAACTAAAATAAATTTGTAACATTTTAACACAAAATATGACATCCCATGATGATTCGCTTCAATATTATAAAAAATAGAATTGATTAGCGAAAATATCAAAATCAATACGTGAAAACATTAGTTTTAGTTAAAATAACTGTTTACGATTTAAATTTGGTTTTTGACTTCCATTTTTTATCGAGAAGAGAACAGACAAGTGAGTATGTCACTTGATGTAAAGTGATCACCGCCAGCCACGGACATTCGCAAAACCAGGAGTGAACAAGGAGTGATGAAGTGATGTTTTTTTTATTTGGTTGCCAATTTTTGGCAACCATCTAATTCCATTGCCGTAAAACGCAATGCCTTTGTATGTCTAGGTTCTTTCATTCCAGTTCTATCAATCTCTCTGTTCTCGCTTTTATTCTTCATACTTTATCTTTCTTTCTTTCATCATCTTTCTAACTTGTGGGGGGGATACCCTGACTAGGTGCTAGAGGAGGGTAAGGTAGCCGCTAAACTTCCTTTTGCTCGAGGCATAACCTCCCGGCCTAAGGTTGGCAACATTTGGTGTCTCTAGGCAGGATTCATTTCTTAACATCAGGTAATCCGTCTGCTTGTTTGCCTTAAAATCCTATTAATATTATAAATGCGAAAGTTTCTATGTATGGATGTATGGATGTTTGTTACTCTTTCACGCAAAAACTACAAAGCCGATTACGATGAAATTTGGTATGTAGGTAGCTGAAGACCCAGAATAACATATAGGCTACTTTTTATCCCGGAGTTCCCGCGGGATTGTGACTTACGCGGGTGAAACCGCGGGGCGCAGCTAGTATCATATAAAAAAAGAAAAAAATCAGTAAATATCGACGCCTATTGTAGTTCCTAATAATATTTGAAGGTTAATAATATTCGTTATTGTTTCTTGTTACTTCCAATTAAAATCCATTTCGTGGGTAAGATGACCTTTGAAATGTATGTAGAGTAATTAAAAACAATATCTACTGTTATATGTATGTATATGTGTGTATCTTCCATTTTCGTCAAAATTGTTAATTTGATTGTAATTTAAAAGAAATAGATCTTGGAGGATGTCACAGGGTGGTTTTTCCCGGTATTGTAATTGTTCCTTTTATAAAGTGTACACTATTTAAAAGTAACAATTAAGGCAAAGCTATATGATTAGTCGGTAATTACTTCTATCTTGTTAGATTTATCGAGTAATTTTCTTGCATAATTTCGCTCTGCTCACTCAACACTAGCACTTTTCTGTGGTTTCGCCGACATTTGAAGACAGTGTACTTTTTTAAGAACTTGTAAAAGTGCAGATATATTTTGAGGTACTTACAGGAATAAAGATAAGGTTTTGCAAGGTATAATCTGTTTCTGTACTTAAATTTGTTAACTTACTATTATAGAACATCAGCTTAGGGATGGGAAAATAGGGCAAAAAATATCGATATGTAACGTAACAATATTTGTAAAAAATATATCGATAAATATTGACCAAAAAATATTGATATGTTGATATATCGACATTTTCTGCGCAAGAAGCGATTATCTATAAAAATTTAGAAAATTGATTAACAATTGCTATTTTGTTTTGAATCTTTTATTGAGACTTAGGTACGCCAACACTGTTGTCATCAAAGTTTACCGACTCAACATATAATCTCATTGCTTGACTTTTCAGTTTGCGACGAATTTTGCACGATCATTTGCAAATAACCATAACAGTGCTTCGTATTTAAATTTGTTGCCAAATTTGTAGTGTTTCCACAAGTTTTATACGTTCGTTCGTTTATCGGTTCGTTGTTTGTGACGTTTTATTTATCATAAATATAATTACACTGACAACTCTTTTTTTAGACTAAATAAATCTGATTAGTCAAATACAAGATGTGACGCATGAGCAGACAGTAGAGCTTTAAAAAATATATCGATTTTGATACCCAAAAATGAATATCGAAAGTTGATATATCGCGGGATAAAATATCGCTGATTTATATCGATTTTTTTTTCCGAAAATACATCAATATTTTGATATATCGATTTTTTTGCCAAGCCTACTTTAGATCGAATTTATTAGTTTTATAGGAATAGAGACATACATGAGAGTATACATATTTCTGATTGCTGGTTGCATGCGCGCCACGCACCACTGGTCAGTGATTACTGTACTCTTTGGCGATCACTAATCATTCATGCTATTCAGTCTCGGTCTTTTTTTACGCGTTGATTAAAAGTCTCAGATTTTGTACTTTTGAAACGTCACTGCGTAGTTTTGAAATAAAATTTCATACTATTAGCTCCCACCGAAGACATAAAGAACTGTAATACTGCGTCGCCGGTGGAAACTATTTGAGGTATCCAGATAAGAAAATTATAGGACAAATTTCGGTTAAAGACTACTCGCGTGCCAAATTTAGTGGCGAATTTTGTGACTTTTTATACAAAAGTGTATTTGTTCATTCTTACAAGGTGAATTTCTTTAAAAAAAGGCTCTTAGCAAATGCTTATGTCATTATGACCCAGTTTGATGTGTTACAGTGTGTCATAAATACATAGATATCTTCACGCCAATTCCCTTACGAGGTAGGCAGAAAATATCATCTATCAAATGTCACGATCCTTGTGTAATCTTTAGTTTTCAATAATAGGTAATAAAATGCTTTGAAAGCAGTGGAAGAAAACATTACAAAATCCTCTAAAAAGCCAGATATTTGTCTCGGGAAATGAATGTAACAGATATAACCATATTGAATATTTTAAAATAAAACTTAGGACTTTCGGCCTTTAAAATACGCTCTGATTATTTTTACAGAAAGTTCAAGATTTAAAAACTACCTAAACTAGTACTTACTATTGCCTAGATAACAGATTTTTTTAACTTTTTGAATTTTGTTGAAGCTTTTCATTTAGGCAGCAGAGTATAACGAGGATATTATCCTGACTTCTGTGATGGTTTGGTGGCCTGTTTATTGTCAAGAGTCACATTGTCCTAATTAAATATCGAACCAGCTAAATAAATACAATTATTGAGAAGATGGCTAAGCCGCATGTATTGAGGTAACACTGTACTCCAATTTTCCAAGACTGGTCGTTTCAGACAAACTGCACCGGGTCACAAGGTCCGATCCACCCTATCGCGGTTGGAAATTAATGTTTCGAACTTCATTAGGCTCAAGCTGGCCGACATCCCGTCCCGAACTTAAACCTAGGGATTCTAAGTTATGGGTAGTTTTAGTAAGCATGGCATGATATAATTGTCATGACAATTTGAAGTCCCAATCTGAAACTGATAGTGACGAACTTTCTCATAGAGTTCTTTCCAAAATTGCTTTTCTCTTTTTAATTTTCTCACCATGAGTTTACCGCTTGTCAAGTTTACTATACTTGCTACCGTCTCTGTGAATTATTTGTACGAAAAAATTTAAAAGCGTCTCTATTGGTAGCTAAGAGAAACACATTTTTAGACCAAAAGTATCATAGATTTCGACATGTAACTTACCGAACGTAATCTATACCAACTCACGGTAAAGGCTCTGGTCTGTTAAATAAAGCTTAAATGGAGATCCATTGGAGATAGTTTTGTATATGTTTTTTTAAGTAACGTAACGTATTTTAAAGTAACTAAGACACAACATTAATACGTGCTTTATTCTACGGAAAAAATATTTTTCTCGTAACAATGTTATAGCTAGATTAAGTATACAGATTAACAGCAGTTATCATTTTAAAGCAGTAAAACCCAAAAATACCTACTCAAAATTCATAACGATATCTTCAAGGTACATAAAATATTAGGAATTATTAAACATAACTCTAAAACCACTTATCAGATCTTGACCAAACTAATATCAAATACTTCGTAATCTTGACCTATATTTTGAAAAATATTTTGTCACAAGCTTCTGCTTTTAGGAGGATTTATGGCGTCTAGTGTTAGATGCAGTTTTATATTTGTAAGAGCACCATTGCACCTTGCTAAATTTTGTTCCATACTTTAGAGTTGCCTGGAAGACATCGCTGAATCGCTGCCTGAAGACAAGGCCGCCTTTGTGTATCTTTTTAGTTTAAGTTATTTTGACGTATTTGTAATTTCTCTGTATTTAGTGCACAACAAAGAGTTATTGTATTGTATTATCCATTAATTTTTTAAAGGCCGATTCTCAAATAAAATAAATTTCTTTCAGCCAACTTGTAAAAAGAAAATATTTAATAAAATAAGTAGACCTGGTGTACAGGTAAATAAATTCTAACATATTTATACTACTTAATAAGCTTACTCACATAACTTAAAAACATATAAATAAAACTTTACCAGACAAAAACATAAAGTAAGTTTATATTAACGCATTGAGAGTCTATGCTATGGCAAGAAAATGCGTTTTCAGATGTTTCTTGTAAAAAATAAGAGTTTCATAGCCACGAATTTCACAAGGTAAGGAGTTCCACAACCTTACAGCATTAACTGTGACTTCTCAAAACGAGTGTTACCTCAGAATTTTTAGATCAATTCACATCAACAGTCAAGGATTTTTTTGTTTTTGTGTTGTTTTTTGTTTTCTGGTCAAATTAAATTTAATATTACTGACTAGCATTTCTGTTTATCTATATGCTATTTTGCTGACGTACAACGCCAGTTTTTTTTTGTGTAATTTAACAGCTTTATATTTTATATCATGTTTATGTTTTAATTATTTTAACAAGCATTTTATTGTGTGATTAAAAATGTTATAATTATAAAAACCAATTGCTTTTCATTAGTATCTCTAAAACTCGAAAACAGCTAGACTGATTTGACTAATATTTATAAATTGTATGTCCTCGATGTACTCCTAAACTACTAAACCGATTTTAATCAAATATGTATACCGCGTTTGATCCCACTTTGAAGATGTTTAGGTTACATCAATTTATCTAAATATTTAATATTAATCTCCTCATGTGTTACTTGAGTACTACACGCAAGATTTCAGAACACCTATGCCGATTCGCCATTTTTTTTACTTTTTTTTACAAAGGACCTTTTAAAAAGAAAATAAAGAAAAGTTGGCAAATAATTCGTCATTGGATCTTTGATTTGACCAATTTTTGGATTGATTATGCTAAACAGTTATCTTTGAGCATCCTCAATCTCCGTGTTTACACCTAAAAACTTATATTTCCACTGTGTCTGAAAGGTGGGAAAGGCGGCGTTAAGGCATTTTTATAAAATTTTCGTCTCAGTGTAATAGATTTGGAGATTTAATACACACTAGGTTTTTCAAATGCAAGTTTTTAGTCGAAATATTTTAAATAATGTGTTGTTCTAAAACTAGAAAATATACTCAATAATTTTTTATAAGAGTCAGAAAGGTGTAAAGATACTATTAAAAACTGGTGCTGAAAATATAGCTTAGATTACTGGACTTAAAGTAAAGTATCTTCACGTCCATATCTCCGAAGAGGTAGATAGAGGCACAACTAGGGCACCCACGACAAGCCGCCAATCGGGCATATATCCAATACCGGCAACGTTATTTTATTAGAAAATTGAAATTTTAAATTTTTTTTTCGCCCGATCCGGGAATTAAGCCCGGGACCTCATGAAGTCAAGTCCAACACCTGGACCGCTAGACCACAGAGAAGCTTAAGGATTCCTAAAATCTTGTCATCAAATGTTGTTTATATAGCATATTTAGTGAGTGCCCAACACTTAACCAAGTAAGAAGTAGAATTCTGGGTGGGCACATAATTAACCAACAAGGTATTAAGTTGATAAGTCCCAAGTGCATCGTACAGTTCCTAGTGACTGCCGGCCTTGCGGAACTTATGTAAGCTTAATGAATAAGAGGTGTGATCACAATAGATCTGTCAAGGTCACAGTGATCCTCGGGATTCTTTGACCCGTACTCTTTAATACTAATAATATGGAGCA
>NJDD01009395.1:89753-104469 GCA_002245505.1 Calephelis nemesis
GGAACTTACATAACGTACTCCCCGTGAACTGGTCACATCGCATGCCACACACCATTAGCCTTCAAAAGCACTTATAATTAAGTATTACGATACGCTTTTATTTCTTCAAGAAACAATGCGTCATTACTACACAATCTTTAATTGCTTATAATCTATGCAAATGTTATTATTTTATCAAGATGGCGTTTTAATTATTATTCAGCGCTTTTTTATATTACAGGAAGGTAAGCAGTTATAAATTGCGTCCAATTAATATAGTGTTTGCGTCAGTTACAATTATTATAATATTAATTCATTTTTTAATTACTTTTCCCTGTTAACTTTTCCCCGTTTCGGTCAGGGCTTCTTTGCAGAATACCCAGACTAAATAACTTACTGCCAGGCAGCTCGAAAAAGGCGAGCATAGTATTACCGTCACTAACACCTTGACATCTGACTATGTAGCCCATCGTCTTACCTATTCCTGCCACCTAAACGTCCAATGCTTGCCGTTGACGTGTTTCAGTTTGGAGGATAAGGCAGCCGGTAAACTTACATTTCCTCAAGCAAATGTAAGTTCACCGGCTTAAAAAAGTAAGTTTAGCCTAATGTCCCGGCCTCAGGTTCGCACCGCACCGTGACCACCTTTGGTGTCACTAAGCGGCGTAAATTTCTTACCATCAGGAAATCCGTCGGCTTGTTTACATTCAAATGTAATAAAAATAAAAATAAACTTTTACTTATGTATCTCAAGGCAAAGGTTTCGCCTAGTTTTGGAATCTCACCTACAAATTAAACAGCTTTCCTTTTTCTAGCAACTTTTTGCAAATGTGGTGTTTGTGTTTATAACATACCAAAAACTTAATGTACAAAACAAAATAGAGAGATTTTTTGGCAGTAGAAATAAGTGTTGAAATATTAGATATTCATGGTATCAACCTGAGGCTATGGTGACGCTTGATTTGCGTAAATACCTAAGATGATGATTCTACTGAAGAGACTAAAAGCGGTTTTGACGTTATGGTCGCAAGGAAAAGGAAGAAGATAAGAAAAAATATAATATCAAGCCATCCATTATTACAGGATTCTACCAGATGCCTGACCGCACTAGGTGAATAGCCCTGCAATCTTAATTACTAAATTTTCCCATTAGTGGAGGATGGAGTCCTTACCTTTCTATGTCAAAAATGTTCTATTAGAGTTTGCAATGATTACTAACTAAAACTCTGAAGAACTCCAATTTTTGGCAAAAAAGTCAGAAACCGCTATAAAATGGTAGACAAAATTAATATTTCTTGTCCTTAATAGGATATTTTTTAAGCGCTAATTTCCATTATTTTTTGCAAAAATTCAACCTACGAGACATACTAACGTGCTGGTGTACGAGGGACAAATCTCTAGTAAAATAGTATGGAGACTGCACACCTAGCAGTTATAACAATTTAACATTAAGATTTTATAAAAGTTATGTAACTAATTCGCCAAATGTAGATCGCCTCTGTGGTCTAGCGGTCCGGGTGTTGGACTTGACTGCATGAGGTCTCGGGTTCGAATCCCGGGTCGGCCAACAAAAAAAGAAAATTGGATTTTTCCAATTTTCTAATTAAAAAAAATGTTGGTCGGGATTGTAAATGTGCCCGGTTAGCGATAGGCTTGCCACCTATCACATTATGGGGCTTAGTGTCTTCGGCTAGTCGTTTGTGCCCTGGTTGTGCCTCTGCCTACCTCTTCGAAGATATGGGCGTAAAGATACTTTACTTGACTTTATGTAACTAATTAGTACTACATTACAAGCGTTAAAATAAATTGTGATTAGTCTATAATTAGTCAAAGTAACCTAGACTCATGCTGGGAAACTATCAATACCTAGTGGATGCTAGGAACTCGAGTCTTATTTAAAAGAAATAATAGACTAGGTATTTATGGCGTAAGCGTGTTGCTAGGTATTGCAAACAAAGCAACTCCAA
Organism: Calephelis nemesis; assembly: GCA_002245505.1. NCBI lineage: Eukaryota > Metazoa > Arthropoda > Insecta > Lepidoptera > Riodinidae > Calephelis > Calephelis nemesis. The sequence continues at coordinate 91,700 of NJDD01009395.1, forward strand.
TTATTTAACTACGATGTCTCCATTTGATCATTCTCATTTCAAAAGGTAGGTAATCAATCCGAGATAGTCCCATACAAATTTAACATACTACCGGCAGTTTTCAGTTACATTCTACATAAGTTTTATAATCATTCCACTAGTTGTTTTTGAGTTACACCTAATAATGCCTAATTTGCTATGAACTATTAAGTACTTGCTGCGCCCCGCGGTTTCACCCGCGTAAGTCCCAATCCCGCGGGAACTCCGGGATAAAAAGTAGCCTATATGTTATTCTGGGTCTTCAGCTACCTACATACCAAATTTCATCGTAATCGGCTTTGTAGTTTTTGCGTGAAAGAGTAACAAACATCCATACATACAAACTTTCGCATTTATAATATTATAATAGGATAACTCAAAAACAACTACACCGATTAATGACCAGTTTAAAAAAAAAACTATCAAAATCGGTCGGTTGGCCCAGTAATCGCGTAACAAACATACAAAAAATAGGCGTATTGAGAACTACCTCCTTTTTGTTTTCGGTTAAAATACTAAAAATGTTACTTTAATTTTCCTATACAAAGTCGGCTAGTAAATTTGTTGAATAATTGAATATGAGATTCACGGAACTAGAACTGACTATAATATACATTATTTATGAAACACTTAACACAAGATCAAGGTCAAAAACCTTGTTTTGAGCTGATATGGTCAAATTTGAATTCGAGATTCATATCATAATTTTATGGTACCTAGTCTATTTACATTTTAATGGTTTACAATTTGATTTGCCATGAGCTCACGCTGCCTCAGCCCGCTGAGTTTCTTTCGCCGGATATCTTTTCAGTGTCCGGCCGCGATTCTGATCCGGTAGTACTTTCGTAATAACCGCTTCGTGAATGTTATATCATGACCGTATTTATTTATTCTGATTTTACTAGTTCGCGACCTTTTTTTTATCTGAATACCTGTGTATTTGATAAACACCTTTGTTTTTAAATTTGTTTACCAAATATTACACAAACCAAAATTTTGACGCCATCGTAAAAAAATGGTCGTGGTTTTTTTGTAGTTGATTTACTTCGTGTTAATTATGAGTAAAATAGGTTAATTCAGATGGTACTTAGTTTAATTTTGTTAAGTTAGAGTGCACAGGTGAAATAATTACGATGAAATTAGTGTATCCTGTATTTCTACGCTGTCACCAAATCTCACTAGATGAGCTTGAGTAACAAAGCCACCGCTTTACTCAAGAACCTGACATGACTTTTTATATAATTACTAATGACTGAAAATTATATAATTTTAAAATGGATAATTAATTTAACGTTAAATACGGAATACATGGCAGCATGGCCTAAAGGTCTTAGCCGGCCCCAGAATGAGGCAAATTAACTTAATACAAACGAAAAAAAACGGAAACCTAGAACGTTGATACTTAATATTACGAGCGAGTTTTGGCGCCATCGTGAATGAAGATGGTCGCATTTTTTCATAATTATTGAATTTCGTGTTTACATTGAGTGAAATTAGTTAATTTAGATGGGAATTAGTCTAGTTTTGTTCAGCGAACGTGCACAAGTGAAATAATCATGAAGAAATTAGTGAATCGCGAATTTCCTCGATGCCGCCAAACCTCATAGACAAGCTTGTGTAAAGAAACCACCGCTTTACTCAAGGCCCAGATAAGAATTTATAAACGATTAAGAACTGAAATAAAGAAATAATACTGAAGACGTGGTTGTATGGCCTGAAGGCTTTTACCTGCCCCACAAAGGGGCGAACTAAATAAATAAAAAAAAATTAATATGAGTACGTAAATAATAGTCTTAGAAGTAATTAGATATTCATTCTTTGATTATCCGCAAACATGTAGAAATAAAATATGTTAAGTTTGTTTGATTGATTGATGGTATGAGTGATAACTAATGTAAGACCTGCCATAAATAAGGAGAAATACGCAGTGTATAAACGTATAAATAAATAAACTATGAAGTGAAGGTCAAAACCCTATGTTTGTCTTACAAATAATCTCTTTATCTATTTTTATTTAAGTGGCAACTTTTGATTTATATCAAACCAGGTTTGGTTAAAAATTACTGATACTCTTACTGATATTGATAGTCAAAGTAAAGATGGTTCATGATGATAAAAAAAATGCAAAAAGTGGCCCTTATAAATTATCTTAAAGCTAGACAGAGGCACAACAGGGGCACCTACGACTAGCCAAAGACACTGGTCCCACTAGTCCCACAATGTGATAGGTGGCAAGCCTATCGCCAACTGGGCACATGTCCAATCCCGAGCAACATTTTTTATTAGAAAATTGGAAATACCACATATCTTTTTTGTTGCCCGACCCAGGATTCAAAACCGGGACCTCATGAAATCAAGTCCAACAATTGGATCGCTACACCACAGAGGCCCTTTTTTGACATATTATTATTGAAAAATCAAGCCATCCCATTGCAAGTATAAAAGAATTTTAACTAAGAAGTAGTCATTACCTTCGAAGATAAAGTTAATTACATTATTGTTTCCTGTTGCGTTAACACTTATTTTTAATTTTTTCCGTAGATGAGTAAAATAGATTTAATTCCACTCACTGTTACGTATACATTCAGCGATTTCATTTCAGCGAACAGATTTTTCGTAACGCTCTCATCTTTTTTCTGACAAATCTAACTCTCGCTTCCATACAACAACACAGAATTAGGCAAAGCGATTCTAGTACCTTCGCTCAAAATCTCGCTTTGAAATAGCTTACCCAACGCTCCAATCACACTATTCCCTGCACACACTCTCCTCTCTACCTCCGCGGTGTACCTTCCATCCCTGTTAAATTTATAAATCACAGTGTAAATAGATTCCTTGTTTGGGAAAAAATCAGTTTGAACACCAAAGATGTGAATTGTAAAAATTTGGTATGCTAAGAGACATAATAAAAAAATATGCCAGCTATCGATTCAATAACGACAATATCAGACCAAAAGACGACAATGACAAGCACTGACGTCATGGTGACAAGAATAAACGACAAACTGATGTCAATATACTGGACATCGTTTTCTGGAAAAATACCTTAATGATTCTTTATATTTAAGTCTGGTCATTCAAAAGTGTAAAGATATTATTAAATCGGTAAAGCAAATTCGAAGTCATGGTCAAAGGCACGAGTATGCTTAAGTCAATAAATATTGCAAGGTTTTGGGGTCACCGAGGTAAACCAGTGAATGGACATTAATAGTATGTTTATATTAATTAATACACTAACTGGCAGTCACCTTCAGTTTCCTCCGAGCAGTATTTAAGACGCTATCCTCTACAAAATATATAAATAAATACATGTAGACAAAATATATCAAAAATTGATTAAATTTCCCCCTGTGTTTTTCCGGAATCTTTTTTAGAATAGACCATCTGCCTTATTGTCAGGCAGCTTACGAGCTTACGAGCCTTCTTCGAGGCGAGCATACTTACTGTCACTAGCCCCGTTACATCTATGTGGTAGACTTTCGCAGCGGCTCGTCCGTATTGGTACCACCGCCTTGCCTATTCCTACCGTTATAACGTCAGTGTTTGCCGTTGACATGTTTCGATTCAGAGCGTTAGGTAGACGGTAAACTTACTTTTTCTCGTAGCCTCCGCTACGAGGCTAAATCCGACCGCTTGTTAGCCTTCTAATATCACAAAAAAAAGTAAAAGTACGTAATAAATATGCTTGTGTAATACGTGAACATCCAGACTGAAATATAGGCGTCTATGTACACACTAATGCTTGCCTATACCAAGCAACGAAAACTAAGTTTCGTAAGTATTTGATTTTTTTATGACTACATCTCAGGTCAGCGAACAAGCACACGACGCTCCGAATAGTAAGAGATAATAGACACCATAGATGTAATAGGTGCGTCGCTATCTTGTGGCTGGGATGTTAGGCCTATTGAGGAAGTCGACTAGCTACCCTACCCTCTAGGGCGGAACATGACAGAATCATTATGGCGGCAGGAATAGGTACGGTGGTGCGGTGCTCGCCTTTTAAGAGCTACCTGGAAGAGATCAAGATGGTCTATTCTACTCAGCTGATCAGAACCAACACGGAAAAAACAAGGCTCGGCAAACGAGGTGGTCAAATATGCGTCCTTGAAACATTTTTAGAGCAGAAAATCCATCTGCTTTTATCATCCAACGTGTTGTCCGTGCTGGGAATCACTCGGACAGCAATTATTGTTATTCATTAAGCTAACCCCTACTGCTTAAAATGGCGTGAGGGTTTATAAACTCCCGGTCAAAACGAAGTTTTGTTAAAGTCTTGCTACGCCTATTTAACCAACTCACAAACAAAAGGAGATTCTTAATTCGAGTGAATGTTTATTTGTCTGTTTGTTATGTGATTGATCTTGCACTCGATATTCTCTGTTTATCGCGTAAGGGACTTGGCGTGAAGATGTGTACGTATGTTAAGTGTACGTATGATACTTAAGATATATCCGTCAATAGTCAACCAATTTTGGTAGTGCTTTTTTAGAAAGATAGGTCATGATTCCGCAGCGGTAATTGTACTTAATAATTCTTATTTCTAAGTATAAGTATATCTTGACGACTTCACTTTATTTGGTTGCCGAGGAGTTTGTTTCGCCGTTTCTTCTCCTGACTGGCTAGGCTTGGAAACGGTGGTAGCTTAGTGGTGGTAGTTAGGGTTAAATCTAATTATATTTTAAATTTTTTTCAAATTAAAACATAATATGTTACAAATCTTAATAATAAATCTGTATAATTTTAAAGATATTTGCACACCATAATGTTGTAAAATATGTTGGTATTAATAAATGTCTTTTGTTAAAGTTCTTTACACACATTTTCGGCAAATAAATTTCATTTTTAAAATAATTAAACTAGCTATAAATATAAATAATTGACTTAAAAGTTAAAGCGTATGTAATTAAATATTTTTTTAACAATATTAAAATATTTGCACACCAAAATGTGGTAGAATATGTTGATATACTTAAATATTTTTGTAACATCTCATTTACACACATATTCCGCAAATAAATAATTTTCTTTCTTTCTTTCTTCTTTCTTTCTTTCATCAATGATGGGGAAAAGTTATCAAACGAAACGAAACTTGTACTTACCCAAAGAAATAGTTGGAGTGGATATTTGCAGTTTTAACTGCGCTTTATCATTCGTTCTCGCTCCCATCTCATTCAGTGCGGATACTGGCGGTACACGCACCAAGTTTGATGGGAATGGGAATTGGGATAGAAATAATTTTGTAACTTTACATCTTTTTTTTTTTTATGTTATAGGAAGGCAAACAAGCAGACGGATTTCCTGATGGTAAAAAATTCACGCCGCCTAGAGACACCAAAGATTGTAATGGTGCGTTGCCAACCTGAGGTCAGGATGTTAGACCTCGAGCAAAAGTAAGTTTACCGGCTACCTTACCCTCCGGACCGGAACACGTCATGACGTTATGGCGGCAAAAATTCATACATCCAACTCTAATTTCGTAAAATATTGAAACCGAGGTGAGACAGGTCAATTGTTATGTTCTCGATATCGACAATCGAGTGACGTAATCGATAATCGTAATCGTAATACAATGGCATGGCGACCCAATTAATAAACAATTACAATTGTTTAATCATTCTTCACGTTGATAGGAAAAAACATGAACATGTTTGATTTTTATGTCCGCGATTGGATGAGCGAAATGTACAATCTAAAGTACGAGTAGTACATACTTTTCAAGGCATTAGACATTATATATTATCAACATAGATAGACTTTGATAGATTAATTTTTTTTTGCGGAAATATATTGGAAATAAAGAGAAATATCATTTTAGAAAATATACAGACTAGGTAGTTTACTACTTCCTTTTTCAAGAAATGTTACATTTTGGAAATATAGAGTTCCGATAGTTTAATACTGCTATTCCTGAGATGTAGGTAGTAGTACACTTAAAATGAACTCTGTCACTTTGTCAAAGACAGGAAAAGATTGGTGCAGTATTTTTTCTGTATAACGTGCAGACATACAAAAAGTAAACATTTTTTTCCTCTTAGCATGAACTCTTGAAAAAGGTTAATTAAGTTTTAATTCAGTATTCGTTGCTGAAAGTCTCTTATTTAAATATAAACTTAGTACACTATTTTATTGAAAACAGTCAAGTAGGTTTATTATATTATATCTCGAATGAAAGCCAAATGGTTAAGATTTAATACTAGCCGTAAGACCACCGTTTTTCACGTTTTAGTATTTTTACTGTTCCGAGTGAACTGATTCATTGGAATAAAAAAAAAGGTTCGTATATGTCAGCGTGTTTAAGTTACTTAATACAGTACATAATCACAAACCAAATGTTGTCACGATCAGTCTACACAAATACATATACATAAACTACGTATTTATCTATTTATTTCTATAAATTAATTCATTAACTATAATATAATAAAGCAACTATGAAATTTGGCACAAGGTGTTCTTCAAAATTGAATAGGTAATCTGCTGAGAATATATTTTGATATTATAAAGGTTATCCAAATCAAGATCGCATATCGCATAAAGATGGAAACAACGAAAGCATTCTCTCTTTTTTGATCACAAAAGAAACGATGGGCTGGCTCTTTCGCTCTTGGTAACTTGGTCTGTACTGGGGGTACAAAACAAAAATATCTGGTAGACATTGTGACAACTCTTACGTCACAAACTACCCTAAGCCTGCAACTTCGCACGATTGGCATAATTTAATGAAGAAAATGCGGCTTGTCGGTAAACCTACTTTTAATAAGAACATGGGTTCTCAAACTTTCAAAATTCACCAAAACCCGTTTATTTCGTGGAACCAAATGTCAAATGATTATTACAAATCAAAGAAACTGTCATATATCAATAAGCACATAATATATAAACAAGAACTTATAAATTAATTGAAACTTTAAAATTATAAAATTTGAATAGAAAATTGTTAAGTTAAAGTGCAAAACAGCTACTTCAACGTCAATATTTTATCATCTAAGCACTAAAACTGGTATATTTTCTTGATTTTTCTGGGATTACATCATTAGATCTAGACTGGCAAGTGGCAATAAAACCTCAGAAGTGTGCTCTTTTAAATAAAGTTGGTTCACAATTTACAATATTTTCAGAAATCAATTATTATATAAAAAAATATACAATAGTCGATCAAATGACCTCAAATCGGTTAAATATAAAAGTTTTGCAGAAGCCTGATGACTTAAATTTGATATCTATAAATTTTAAGGAAAGAAAAAAATTTCGCCCCGGACAGGATTTGAACCTGTAACCTTTCGTCTCAAGCCGACGAATACTCTAACCAATTGAGCTACTGAGGATTCAAGACCCGTGGCGAAATTTTTAATTCCTTTCTAACCCGTTAACGCGGATAGTTATGTCCTATAGATACACAATTCTGAGTACCCACCAAATGAGTTCATCACCAATGAAATTCACATTTTTTAGAATGGACATAACTTTCGTTTCTTGCATCGTATATTTTTATTTTTTTTTAGCACTTGCCCTGTGCGTGGGATAAATTTTTATAAATTTTAAGGAAAGAAAAAAATTTTCTTTCTTTAAAATTTGCACTGGGCAAGTGCTAAAAAAAATAAAAATACGATTAAATTTGATACTTTCATACACGTTTGGACCTAGCACTACACACTGGAATTGGCCTTTCCAACACACTTTTTTGATATTTGGACATCTGCGACTGTTGGCTTAGCATGAACTATATACGAAAAGTGAAACGTTAGAACAGTTACACAATATTTCCAAGAATCTCTGAAGTAGATTTATAAAAGATGGCATAATAGATATTTTAGAATCTGGCATCGCATTACCAATTGAGTAGTAGTGAGAATGTTCATGGGCAGTGGAAAATACTTCCCATAGACCAAATTTTTTTAAATATATATTTTTTTTATGATATTGGAAGGCAAACAAGCAGACGGATTTCCTGATGGTAAGAAATTCACGACGCCTAGAGACACCAAAGGTAGTAATGGTGCGTTGCCAACCTGGGGCCGGGTGTTAGGCCTCGAGCAAAAGTAAGTTTACCGGCTACCTTACCCTCCGAACCGAAACACGTCATGACGTTATGGCGGCAGGAATAGGTAAGGCGGTGGTACCAATCCGAGCGAGTCGCTGCTAAACTCTACCACCTAGTCAGAATTCACGGTGTTAGTGACGGTGTTAGTTAATAAAAACCAATTAACATTTTATAGTAGGAGTGGAAGTAATCACAATTTAATTGAAATTTGTTGACGGTAAAGAAACTACGGACAAAAGCTACTCACGTTAAGTATAATATTATTTAAATTTAGATTAACGTTATAATTCGATTTCGTAATGACCATTTCTAAGCCTATGCCAGTTTTTTTAACGTTAACGACACTTTAAACTGTCGGCCTTACGGAAGCGGTCGGATGTAATCGAGGAAACAGAGAAAGTGAGATCACTGACAAAATGGCATTTTCTTAGGCCCAGCTTACACGTCGGACCGTTCCAGACGAACTATACTATTTTTTGTAACAGATAGTAAAAATATATAGTCTATGTTCTGCTTGTTTTTGAAATATTTTCTAAGACCTTTAAATAGTCTTTTTATTTATGTATCATTAAGGTAACAGTCAAAATGCATACACAGCAACATTTACTTTTTTATTTATCGAAATGTCTTTTATTTCAACAACGACTTTTAAAAAGATTTTTTAAAGTTTTTTTGCTGTCTTCTGTGTTGGTTAAACGTTACAATTTGACATGTTCGGATTAATCTGAAAAGTCCAAAATGTTCCATCCCTTTCGGTTTTGTTAAATTAAAAAAAATGGCATATATAAAATAAGTTTAGTTTGTGCAGAGTCGAATCATCACTAATATCTCATTTGTCACTTTTAATGTAGATATTTTTTTATATAAATATCTTTATCTATATTTTCTACAACTAATAGAGATTTATATAAATCATCATTTTACGACGTACAGACATTGGTGGCAATTCTGCTCAGCACCAACTAAACGTATTTTAAATGTATGCTACCTTTCCTATTCCGAATAAAACAAAAAGTCAAGAAATGGTATTTTTTTACATATTAAATTAGTCTGGAGTCTGGACATGTCAACTAATGGCGTTTATTTTATTAATCATTTAATTTAAAGTTGATATGACAGAACTAAATGTGTTTTGTCATTTTGTCACGTCACTGTCGGCAAAAGAAGATAACGGTAATGTAAAGTTAGGTTAATGAGTGCAAAAAAATTACCACTATTGTCTTGATGTGTTACCTAATATGAATAAAAAATCACGTAACACGTGTGAACACGCCGTAATAGTTTTGTACTACAATTTATGTACAGACATCAATGATATTCAAGCGTTGCCAATTTGGAGGTTGGGATCCAAAACTACTATTAAATTATACCGTCTGTTACTCCCCAAATACGGAAATGTATCCTTAAAATGTAAATAGGCAAGCGCTGACATTATGTTATCTGGAAAAAGCAAGGTGGGTTTAATGACCATAAAAATACTAACCTCCAATCACAGATTCAATCAGCGAAACAGCTTAAAGACGGACATGAGTAGGAGAAATCTGGAAAAAAAAGGAATGTCATTTGTTTTTTTTTTTACCAATAATTAGTATACCTAATTATTTATTGATATTCAGCCCCCCTGATGGACAGAGAATTTTTTTTACGGAATCGGAAGGTAAACACGTAGATTTCATAATAGCAAGAAATACGTGCCGCATATAGACAGTGTCTGTTAGACACTAAAGGTAGTAAGGTCTTAAACACATAACCGTGTTGCGGCGTCGCGCCGCTAGAATCGGCAATAGTGTCATATCAATGCCAATTGTAGCGGCGTAGCATTATTTATTTATTTAAAATATAGTAATATTTTAATAACATATAAGCAATAAGTTTCTCACGATTGTCCACGGCAGAGAAGCGTCTATGACGCTGCAACGCAAACCGACGATTGTAGCGTCACGGCGCCGCAACGCTGTTATGTGTTTAGGCTCTAAGGGTGCGTTAATAAGCTTACATTAGCTAATATCACGGTGGGACTTAGTGTCATCGACTAGTCATGGCTGATGTCTGCCTACCTCTTTGAAGATACGGACATGAGGATTCTTTTTAATATACTGAATACGTCAATGAAGAATTACCAACAAAGCCTCAATTATATACTAACAAGAAGACTATATACACTAAAGGTGGAGGCTTAAACGTTAAACTTCCTGTTAGTATATATTCTAAAGCCTTTCGTTGGTAAGGCACCATTCACACATTTAGTGTCTACTAACATGTACCTACCTAAATCTAGTTACCTTCAGGAAATTAGTTTAGTAATAAATATTATTATTCAAATAATTAATAATCGAGAATGATGCTACATTATATAAAACAAAGTAGGTACTATTAATAAGACTAAGTATTTGAACCGAATAGCCTAAACACATTAAAACTACAAAAAACGACTCCAATTTATGTACATTACATAACGTACATATCAAGGTACACCAACCGAAAGTTTCAGTTTTAGTTTAGGCCATAAAATTTACTTCCGAATTTAGTTTCTGTTTCGGTCTAAAATAGTCGAAACTTTCGGCTTCGTCGAAACTACTGTGTTTGTCAGTAATTATTTTGCGTTAATCGGCAAGTTTCATCGCTAACTGACAGGTACGCGCCTGGATATTTATTTGGTTAACATATTCTGTAGGTATTATATAATAACATATGTATTATGTAATACAACAAACTAAAAATTTACTCCGTATTTATTGATTGCCTTGTCATTGCGTTTAACACTACTAGTTACCTTCGTAACTGGCTTTAGTTATGACTGAAAGTTATGGGGCTATCAAAAGTACACTAAGAAAATTTTGCTTTTTTTTTCTTTCTTAAAAAATTATAGAAATTTAACCAAGCACAGTGCAAGTGCTAAAATAAAAATACGTTAAGTACACTAAGCTCAAGTATCAATAAAAAATTGTAATATGTTTAAGTCAGTTTCGACAAAAACGGAGAGCATAGCCGAAAGTTAGGTAGTGGTTTCGGCTGAAAAAGTAGTTTCCGTCGGACTCTACTAAAAATATGTAGATTATTATTAGGAACTACTAGTCTGATCTTGATCAAATTTATATGGGATCACCTCTGAACTACAACCTAGCTTCATCGCAGATCGATTCATCAAAATCCTTTCATTATTTTGCGGAGTAAACTTGTAATAAATAAAAATATAGACGAATAGAAAACTTCCTTTAAGAAATCGGTTAAAGAGAGTTAGATTTTCAGATTATAAAATGTCCTTACTCACGGCGTGTACCTCCTTATATTATAAATAAGTACCTGGATGACCGAGCTTTGCTCGGTATTTTTTTTTGTTTTTTTATAAATTGTGTTTTTTGGAAATTATATTTAAGTACGAAAATTTAAAAAGTCTAACCTCGAAGCAAACAATCATTGACTTCGTTACTTAACAACGGACTTCGTTACTTAACAACAACAATAAAACACGAATATGATATTTTCTAAAAATGATTCCTAGCTAGATCGATTTATCGCCCCCGAAACCCCCTATATACTAAATTTCATGAAAATCGTTGGAGCCGATTCCGAGATTCCAATTATATATATACAAGAATTGCTCGTTTAAAGGTATAAGATAATATATACTATCAGATACCAAAATCGATGGAGCTTTTTCGATATAAACTATAGGTAGTAGGCTTTTGAAACTAACCATCTATGATGTATGAATAATATGATCAGCTCAACCCAGTCCTTTCTAGGTCGACCATTCTGCAAGTCATCTATTAGTGGCCGCAATATTTATTATGTCATCATTCCAAATACTACCTTCACATTATTACTATAGACTTGTTTGAGGCAAAGACTTAGACTAGATTTTTACATAATGAAGGCAAATGCGGACTGCTTATTAGAACATACAATATGGTTTCCAGATTAGCAGACCTGATATAATATTATGTTGTCCTGTCTCAGCTATGAATACCGAATTCTCAAATTTTGTAATATTCCCGTAAGCTCACGCTTATTTCTTTCTTGAGAAATTTCTTCTGAAAAAAATTAAATGTCTTCACGCCCATTTCCCCGAAGGTGTTAGTAGAGGCACGACTAGCCGAAGACACAAAGTCCCACAATGTGTTAGGTGGGAAGCCTATCGCCAACCGGGTACGTTTCTAAATTTCACCACAAAAGTTTAAAAGAATATTGAGTAACTGAAATGGTTAGAGCATTCGCCGGCCTGAGATGAAAAGGTGCAGGTTCAAATCCTGTCTGTGGTCATTTTTCTTTCTTTAAAATTAGTAGACGTTTTATTAAAAGCATAGGACAACGGCTCAAATTGAAGTACGAGTACTTTGATTTATTTCATATTAATTTACACTGAAGGTCTTAAAGACCTTCCGTGTCTTAAAAAAATCCAGAACTTCCCTCTTTTTTGGAATAAAGTAAATAGTGTTTAGCGCGTTTTGGTCCGCTAAAAGCATATTTATTATACGTAGTCTCAAATTGTAGATTTATCATAATGATAAGCCATCTTATGAATAAAACATGGAAATGATATAATAGTTGACCACCTGTCGACCCTGGGTTTCTGGTGATAGCAAGGTTTTACAAAACCCTGATGTGAACGAGATCAATGAAATTTGGATTAATTAAATAAAACGATCGAAGGTGAATAGGAAAATTTGCAAGTGACATATTTTAAGTTGTCCTCAACTTTTAATTG
>NJDD01009395.1:109762-133706 GCA_002245505.1 Calephelis nemesis
TGCCACCAGGGAAATGAAAGAAAATTTTTGTGTACGTCGGTATATGACTTACTTATTGATATCGAAGTCAGACTTTTGCAATTTTACACTGCTCAAATTATTATTATTATTTATGTTATTAGAAGGCAAACAAGCTGACGGATTTCGTGACGGTAAGAAATACACGCTACCTAGAGATAGGTACCAAATGTGCGTTGCCAACCTGAGGCCGGGATATTAGGATGTTAATTATGTTCTAAGATAGTGAACAAGCAGGTAGCTTTCCTGATAACCGGCGGCTAAAGGTGCTATTTAAGTTACAGGATCGCCGCTACCTTTTGACCAGGACCTTGGCCACATGTGTAAGTCTATTGTTTATTTACTCTAGTCTCTACAGCAATTCAAGAAACTCACAGAAATTCAAGTATCTAAACATTTTAAACGGCATATTAGTTTTTTACCGAGATTAAGAAATATGTACCTACCTATTAAAAAAGTTTCTGTTAGGTTTTTACTAGCCCCCGTTGGTCCCAGTCCTCAGTGAAGAATAGACCATCTTCCGTACTGCCTAGCATCTTATAAGAGGCGAGCAAAGGCGACACCATAATTACCAACAAGACCACTGGTGGTAGAGTGCTGTGCATCAACTTGCCCGGGTTTGGTATGGTATGTCATATTCCGGTCCGGAAGGTAGGGTAGACGGTAGACTTGTACAATTAGCCTAGCATTTCGGCTGCAACAGCGACGCACCTACAATAGCTATATTGTCTATAAGGTTATGTCTTGCCACCAGGAGTTCGCTGTTTTTTATCATAAAAAACCTATTTATCATCATGTTCCGAGAAAATGCTAAACACTATGATTATGGCGGTGCGAAAATGTAACGTTTATGAATCACTAGCTGCGCCCCGCGGTTTCACCCGCGTAAGTCCCAATCCCGCGGGAACTCCGGGATAAAAAGTAGCCTATATGTTATTCTGGGTCTTCAGCTACCTACATACCAAATTTCATCGTAATCGGCTTTGTAGTTTTTGCGTGAAAGAGTAACAAACATCCATACATCCATACATACAAACTTTCGCATTTATAATATTAATAGGATAGGATTCCCTGAGGATGCTGCTGCTTGATAGTTGTCAGTCGGCCCAAAACGGAGAACATTTTTATTTTTTTCAAATTCAAAATTTTAGCTTGCTTAATATTCACTATATCATTGTGGCCGTGATTCTAATTCTGTGGTAGTTTTATATTTTTAAATGCATATAAGCGCCGTTTGTTCAATTGCAATGTACGACAATCAATTTGTTTATTTCTGCTCACCAATATTCTCATGTAAGTGATATATTTGTATGTATTTATGAGAATAAATGTCTTTAAACCTAAACCTAAAAACAATAAATAGGTATTCTGTTTCTGATATACCTATTTAAATATCGCTGACTTTATGTACCTATATTTAATACCTTACGCAAACACAAGGTATAAATCGTCTCACCATTGTAATTACGCTCAAGCTGTGTTAATAACGATGTTAGTATTTTTCCATTAAAACTACATCATAACTGTCATTAAAGGATTTTATTGCGATAACTGATTCATGAGCTAAGGATGCTCCCACAATATTACAATGGGCGTGTTTGGCCGAAGTAAGTACTTACTAAAGTTAGTAAGCCAGTAAGCATAAAAAAATTAAAGTCTTACAAGCTGACTGTAGCGCTTTTGGGCCAGGACAGACTTACTGGCTTAACATAACACAAAACACCGGTTTATGTCATATTCCGTACATAACCTCATAGACTGAATATAATTGACAGTACTAAATTTAGGAATATAGTTTAATTTCTGTGAATAGTTTCAAATGGATAATTTTATGAGAAATATTTTATTGTCCTGTCCGTTTTGTTTACATCAACAATAAGCAAAATGGCGTCGTATATTAAGCCATACTTACTGCGTTAGCACTTATTTTGTGTCCCGGCCGAAAATTTTGTAAGCATAGTAAGTGACTTACAAAATTTAGTAAGTACTTACTTCGGCCGAACACGCCCATTACGACGACGCACCTACGACGACGCGCGTCGTCAAAAACCGTTGCGGTGTTGAACGTAATGTGAGATTAGACAATTAACTTTAATTAATAGTCTCTGGCAGTATGTTATCTTTATATATATGTATGATATTTGTAAATCATTATCCTGGTGTAATAATGTTTACGAAAATACTATATTGATAACGTTATATTCAATTATATGTTCGTGGCATTTATCCCTAATGAAATAATTTACTTAAAGATTTCGTACATAAGTTGAAGTGACTTTTCTGGTAAGTGGTGTGCCCAGGGCCTGGGCTAGAAAATACTACAACACAACATTTGATGAAAATCTCTTTTTCCCCGTGTTGGTCCGGGCTCCTTTGCAGAATAGACCATCTGCCTTTCTTGCCAGGCAGCTCGTAAAAGGCGAGCATAGGCTTGCCGTCACTAACACCGTGACATCTGACTAGGTGGTAGAGTTTCGCAGCGACTTACCCGGATTGGTACCACCGCCTTACCTATTCCTGCCGCCATAACGTCATGACGTGTTCCGGTTCGGAGGGTAAGGTAGCCGGTTAACTTACTTTTGCTCGAGGCCTAACATCCTGACCTCAAGTTGGCAACGCACCATTACCACCTTTGGTGTCTCTAGGCGGCGTGAATTTCTTACCATCAGGAAATCCGTCTGCTTGTTTGCCTTCCTATAACATAAAAAAAATAGTAGATTTACGTGAAAATTGAACACACAAACAAATAAAAACTTAAAAACATTGTTTTGGTTTGTGTATGTTGTGTACAATACGTAGCTATCATTGTTTTCAAAAAATATTTCATTTACAGATTTAGTTATATTACTTACTATTATAATTTATACTAGCTGCGCCCCGCGGTTTCACCCGCGTAAGTCCCAATCCCGCGGGAACTCCGGGATAAAAAGTAGCCTATATGTTATTCTGGGTCTTCAGCTACCTACATACCAAATTTCATCGTAATCGGCTTTGTAGTTTTTGCGTGAAAGAGTAACAAACATCCATACATCCATACATATAAACTTTCGCATTTATAATATTAATAGGATATATTATTATATTATGTTAAGTATATATGTTGTATATCAATCAGGCTTTCGACCAGATTATAGTACTACCACTGATAAGTACTGTCTAGAATCTAGATGAGGCCGATGACATTTGGTCTGGTATGAATAACAGCCAACTAACAATATTAAGTTTAATTGACTTTAGTAACGCCTTTACCACAGTTGATCGCGATATACTACTGAGTCTCCTACGATCTTTTTTTTTTAACGAGTGGAAATCCTCATGGATACCCGTCACTTTCGGGGGAAGTGACGGGTTATGCTGGACTTCTACCGGCTAAAACCACTCGGTGACCGTCCTCTGTGCGTATCGGGTGACTGCGGGATCTCCGAAGAACGCACCGCTGTCACCCTTACACCTGCCCGTAGGCTCATCCGCTCAGAAGCCTCCCCCTTCTAATGTAATCACTTTGACGACAGCAGCATGGGGTCACACCATGCTATGCTGCCTCACGTCCCGGGCTGCTTTTTAAGCCAAGTGACACCCCGATCAGTTGTCTCACAGCCCCAACCGTCTTTTAGTCGCCTCTCACGACAGGCAGAGGATACCGTAGCCCTATTCGTTGTCCGGTACTACAGGGCCCAGTCTCCTACGATCTGTCAACACATCTCCATCAGAAGTTGACTAGTTTCAAAGTTATTTAGAGAGACGTAGACAACGTTACGGCAGGTAATATTTAGTCGTATTGGCCAACCCACTCTTTTGGTGTACCTCAAGGTGCCGTCTTATTTCTTCTCTTATACTAAATATCCGTCAATTCCATTACCAATCAATTATCTTCCATGTCTCATATGCATATTGACGATTTCCAGTCATATACCTACCCAATCAACTGCTAATGGCTTACCTCTTGTGGTCTTGAAATTAAATGAATATTTATCAAAAATAGCAAGTTGGAGTAAAAACTTAAGATTAGCCAAAATCCAAAATAGTCCCAAGCTATAATTGTAGGAGGCACTAAAATGAACTGGGCAAATAGTCTACAAATTTTTATTCATGGTGTCCAATTTCTTATACGAGGGCCAAACTGAAAGTTTTTAGAACTGGCAACTTAAAAGAATTATATTCAAAAAATAAGTTTAAATTTTGAAAATAGAACTCTTTACCAATAATATTGAGTTTACATTTCATTCATTTGTCATTTGTTTTACGATTTGGCGGCAAATTGAAAATTGTCTGTGCACGTCAGAATGAATTTAAGCCGAGAAAATTTTCGTGCAATGATTTTTTATGACTTTCGATGTCATATAAGTCAACAAGAAAGTTATGATAGACTTCGATTGGCTTTTCACGATGAAGCCTCATCTCGTGCCACAGTTTACAACTGGTTTAATGAATTCAAACGTGGTCGAACTAATCTAAGGGACGGCCTTCTACAGCGACGGCTGAAGACAATATCAGTGTTGTGCGGCGTATGATAGAGACTGACAAAAGAGTGACCTATCAGCAGATTCGGACAAGTCTAGGCATAGGTATGAGTCAAGTGCACAAAATCCTCAATGAACATTTAGCGGTCAGGAAGCTCTGTGCCCGCTGGTTACCGCATAATTTGACCGAAGCTCAAATACTCCGCCGTATTGATTGGTGCCTAGAAATGATCCAAAAACTTAACGGAGGTGACTCAAATGCTGTGTTCGACATACTAACGGGTGACGAAAGCTGGATTTACTGTTATGATCCGGAAACCAAAAGACAGTCTGCTCAGTGGGTGTTTCCTTCCGAAGAGTTGCCAACTAAAGTGAAGAGAGGTCGAAGTGTTGGAAAAAAGATGGTGGCCTCGTTCTTCGGAAAGACAGGTCATTACGCGATAGTTGTCTTAGAGAATCAGAAAACGGTTAATGCAGAGTGGTACACTAACAACTGTTTGCCACTTGTCTTGGAAAAAGTTCGAGAGAAACGACCTCGCAACAGGATCCTCCTTCATCACGACAATGCCTCGTCGCACACCGCCAGGCAAACGACCGACTATTTGGCGACCTCAGACGTGGAATTACTGGGTCACCCGCCGTACAGCCCCGACCTCGCACCCTGCGATTTTTATTTATTCCCGAAATAAAAAGAAAAACTTCGAGGAAAACATTTTATGGACGCCGAAGAAGCAGTGGCTGCGTTTCAAAACGCCGTCGAAGAAACCTCTAAGGCCGAGTGGGCAAGGTGCTTTTCTCCATGGTTCCATCGAATGCAGCGATGTATTGATGTCAATGGACGCTATTTTGAAAAGTTATAATAAAACTAATAACTTGCTAGAATTCTTAGTTTTTGATTTTCTAAGAACTTTCAGTTTGACCCTCGTATATGAAAATGATAAAATCGCTTTGACGATACGCTGTTTTAGACAAGATTATGCAAAAAGTTTTTAGTGCGTGCTATTTAATTAAAAAGATGCGTAACTTACTTCCAATGTCTACCAAAGTTGCGATTGTGAAATCTTTAATTTTATCTATACTCGACTATGTAGATACTTATTGTATTTACTTAACAAATGAGCAATTTAACAAACTTGAGCCTCTTCAAACCCTCTGTATTGGGTTAACATTTAGCCTGCGCAAATATGATCACATCTCTGAGTATCTCCGTAAGTGGTTGCCAATTAGTTTTTGCCAACAGCTTTATATTCAATGTCTACAGTACTATACCTTATTTGATCCACGTATGTCTGTATACTTAAAAGATTTTTTTTATTTATGCAGAATGGTAACAAAGAACTATGATTGTCGGATAATCTTAAATTATAATTGTCACCCCTACTTTTTTACGTTTCATACTATTTTTCTTTGATACTTGTAAAAAGACAAACTATCGGGTCTTTTAGAAATTAATTAAACAGTTACTGTTTGAGTTCCCAGCAAATATCATAAAACCAGTCAGAATATGCGTAACCCCGTGATTTTTATTCTTCTCAGATTGTGCATTCAGATTTAACATTCTATATTATCCTATTAATATTATAAATGCGAAAGTTTGTATGTATGGATGTATGGATGTTTGTTACTCTTTCACGCAAAAACTACAAAGCCGATTACGATGAAATTTGGTATGTAGGTAGCTAAAGACCCAGAATAACATATAGGCTACTTTTTAACCCGGAGTTCCCGCGGGATTGGGACTTACGCGGGTGAAACCGCGGGGCGCAGCTAGTATTATTATATATCTTATCTAATAATTTTATTAATAACATATGTTTCATGTAATACTCGCAATAATTATGTGTGTTAGTTTAGATTATCAATTTTGTCTTTAACATATTCAAATTTTGAATATTTGAATTTTTAAAAATTCAAATATTGGTGTAACGCTCGCTGACCGCATTCGTAACAGTGAGATCCGAGAAAGAGTGGGATTGAAAGAAAGTGTTGGTGTTAAAATGCGAAAGGGCATGCTCCGCTGGTTCGGACATGTGGAAAGAATGACAGATGAAAGATTGACAAAGCAGATATACAATGCGAATGTGGATGAATGTAGGTACCCGGGTAGACCAAGGGTGACATTTCACGATCAGATCAATCGGATACTATCCGAGGGTGGTGTCAAGAGTCTCCGAAACCGGCGTGTTTTTATGAAAAGGGTAATAAATGTGAAGGAAGCAAGACAGGTTTGTCAGGATCGTGAGGTCTGGCACTCGATACTCTCTGCCTACCCCGTAAGGGACTTGGCGTGAAGATATGTATGTATGTATGTATGTAACATATTCAAAACTAAGCCCCTACCTAAGTTTTGGATACATACGTTTAGAATTTTATTTCTACATATTGCACCTAACGCTGTGACGTCATTTGTCCATTTCAGTTTTCATTCAGTTACTTACCATTTTTCATGTTAATAAAAGATTTGATAAGGGCAATAAAGATGCCATCGCTAGTTACCGCTTGCGGCGAATGCCGAGTGACAGTTGATAAGTACACGTTATACCTCCGAAACCGGCGTGTTTGTATGAAAATGATAATTAAAGTGGAGTGAAAAGACGTGAAGATTGTGTATGTATGTAAAACTGCAATTACCTACATTTACAAAAAATATGTTCAAAATCGATCGTAGTTTTCCGAGTAATAGCATATCAAACATACCAAAATAAGTAAAAAATTGAATCGAAAACATCCTCTTTTGTGGACAAAGGTTTGAAACTGGTCGAAATTTATTTGTCCAGTCGTCTTCAATCGTCCAATTGAATATAATAAATGCGAAAGTTTATTATGAGTCCATCTCTAAAATGTTGAACTGTTTGTGATCAAACTTTTGAAGATAGAAGAGCTAACAATAAAACTCGGATAAAACTGCGAGAACCAGCTAGTTTCTAAGTAGCTTGCATGTTTAATTGCTGCATTTATAATTAGCTACGATAAATGTTTATTGTGTTCTGTTGTTTTGCATATTTTTTGTCTAAAAGATTATTCACACTCATTCTGATAAAATTGTTAACATCATTTATGGTAATTTTAATATTTTTTTAACAATTTATATTAAGACGTATAATACAGTACATATACGTCTAAAGTACAATTATAGCTCTTATGGAAATAAATAAAACAACTTATTGGGATACTATTTCAAACAAAGTAAAACTTTTTTAAAGATTTAGTTGTCTGTATGTTGACGTATATTTAAAAAGTATTGGAAGAGAGTACAAGTTAACTTTTTTCGATTCCTTGTGATTATTTTATCAGGTCCTCTCCTCTCACTATGAAAACACTTATGCTCGAAAGATATTAACATACCTATGAATGTACCTATTTGTCAAAAAAACAGTTGACAAATAACCAAGAAATCCTGGGGCATAAAAATACCTACATAAAAACCTACACATAACTTCGTCATTAAAAAACATAAAAAAGCTATCAAATCTAAAATAAATAAAAATGCAAACAAAACAAATTTTATAATGTTCACAATTGCTTATTTAAAGTTAATACGGATTACGGGAATTTGTATTTAGTTGGTACCTAGATAGGTAGGTTAAACTATTGGATTTTTTGCACCACATAACTTATGAATAAACTTACACTTTTAACGATTTATATATACAGTTAGGTATTAAGGATAATATCTATACAGTTCTGTCTTAAGTCCTTAGCTTTTAACGCGGTTATTACCCATTTGTAATCCTTGTTTTAAACGACTGAGAGCTGACTGCGCTTATTTTTATTGCAGCAACACAAAGAAGCAGACAGATTTCCTAATAGCACTATGTCGTCAATAAACGCCAGAAAATGTTAATATAGCTAACATTTTTAAGGCTCTCATTAACGTTTTTCCACGTGGTTTAACCGGTTATCTGTGTCAGTGGTTATTGAAAATCCGAAAAAACTAAATCTGTCTTTTCTGTAATAAAAAAACTAACAAATAGCCAATATCTATATTTTTTTATTTAAAAGGCGTCCTAGTAATCAACCCAAATTAGTTTTGTTATATATACCTATCTATATCTACTTATAACAGGTTTTAATAAATACATATGATATTATTTTTGCTTATAATATAACTGTCGAAGAGTGAATTTGTATGTGTTTAAGGTATTTAAACAATAGGTGCAGGCAACTGAAAACATTTTTAGAATGTTTGTTTGTCTCTGTATTTCGACCGTGATTCCCGGCGTATCTACTAAACCAGTCTTTATGTTCCGAGGAAGTTTATAGGCTACTTTAAATCAATTCGTATTTGATTTCAATAAGTTAAAAAAACATTTTTTTGAATATCTTTAACCTTAATGGTCTAACAAAGTTGGCTGTGAAAGCCCTATTCCGGTTTTGTAATATTTGTATGTGTATGTATATATGTATTAGACTAGCTGCGCCCCGCGGTTTCACCCGCGTAAGTCCCAATGCCCCAAGAACTACGGGATAAAAAGTAGCCTATATGTTATTCTGGGTCTTCAGCTACCTACATACCAAATTTCATCGTAATCGGCTTTGTAGTTTTTGCGTGAAAGAGTAACAAACATACAAACATCCATACATCCATACATCCATACATTCATACATACAAACTTTCGCATTTATAATATTAATAGGATTGTCATATTTAAAATCATGTGATATAAAGATGTTTAGAGGATAAACCGCAGGAAACTCGCCTCAGGTGGAACAGCCAAGTTTTCCGTAACCCGGTAGCCTACGTGAAAAAGAGGCTGAATTAAAATACACTGGCTGTGTCATTTTAATGACTGTAATGCTGAAGACCGTGCTGAGTGGAGAAGTAAGAGACAAAAAATTAACCCCGGATTCTTACTTTTTATAATGAGGAGCAACTGGGATTAAAAAATGGATGATTCTGATGATATTTAAGACGTTCCCCTGTGTAGAAAAGACAGTGACCTGCCAAGCAGCTTGTAACAGGCAAGCGTAGATTACATGGGGGTCAACTAGACTACTGCTGGTAGACAGCAGTGCAACAACTTGCCAGTGTAGTTCACCACCCTATATATTCCTGCCACCATAACGACCGTGTCATGTTCCGGTCCATAGGGTAGGGTAGCCGACTGTCTTGCACAATGGGCCTAAGCTGCGGCCACAGGACAGTGACCACTACAACATGTATGGTGTCTATAGACCCGGTTATCCCTTACCCTCAGGAGAGTTGTGTATTTGTTTGATGTTTATCAAGTGTGTTGTTGTGATGTTTATCAAAAAAAGTAGTAGGTAGGTATTAAGATGTAAGGAGACTTAAATTTTATGTAAGTATGTAATTTTTTGATATAATAATAATAATAATAGTAATAAAACTTTTTTTGCTTAAGTAAATAGGGTACATAAAGGTACATTAGGGGAAATAAGTAGGTACCCCAAAACCTTTTGGCTCCTTATTAATTCTAAAGAAATATTTTTCTCAACATCTCTCTTTCTTATATCTTTCTTTTGCATTTTCTAGTCCAGCTGAAAAACTGTCAATTCGAGGTTCAAATCTAAAACTATATCCGCCTAAAAAAACCTTAACCGGAGGTTACAAATATTAATTTATTTTAAAAAGCGACTAAGCTAAAGTTTAAAAATGCAATTAAAGAAGAGTAGGTATGATTAAATTTTATTTATTTTTATTTAAAAATAAAGAAAGATGTCTCCCAATAAGTCTTAGCTTGTCCTTTGAGGGCAAATTGGATTAAGAAAAAAATAAAGATAAATGGAGAAAATTTGTTTTGTGAGGCTGGATAGTGTGTTTGTTATTTTCACTTTCTTCTGAAATTTGGTTTAATGTACTACAAATGTAAGCATCTATACATTTAAAAGTGAATTAATATAACAAATAAAATTGATATTTACCAAAAGAAAATCCCACTTTCACCACAAGATCCTACACAAATTCCTCACGAAACGAGTTCAAAATCACAATTTTCAAAATAAGAAAAAATAGTATTGAATTTAAATTAAGACAATTTTTATATAGCGATTACACCGCGCGCTTTTATTTTTTTTATCTACCGACGCGCGTGTAACCGCAAACTGCCAAGCGTCTACTAAATTATAAGTGGAGGTGGCTGTCATTATTTGCAGTTCACTTGCTCTCTCTATGTTTGATTTCATCTTGGCATTTCATGGTTAGTTTCTTTGTTACTATAGATCCATAGATGCTCTGAAAAAAATCCTCTTTCTCCTACAAAAAACATGCAATTACTTGTTCGCCTGCTAATTTTGGAACATCCGAATATAACTTGCCATCTCGCAAAACACCCTCACGAATTAATATGTGAGAATTAAAATTTAAAACACCTTAAACCTATAGTTATACCTGTATTTTTTATACGCTGGTTTGTTCAATTTTAGTCACAGGTGCTTATTGGGGAAATTTTGAAAAAACTTTTACTTTTAGTTAAAACGCATTTCCGGTAAAATCCAACGTTAGAAATAAACACATCTATTTTTATTCACCTCTGAAGTCTTGCGGGTCGGCGTTGAACTAGACTTCTTCAGGTCCCAGGTCGGGCAAAAAAAGGAAATGAGTATTTTCAATTTTCTAATAAATAGAACGTTGCTCGGGATTGAGTATGCCCGGTTGGCGATAGGCTCTCTCCTTAGCACATTGTGGGACCTAGTGTCTTCGGCTAGTCGTGGTTGCCCTGCCTACCGCTTCAGGAATATGGCCGCTTTTACTAAGCTCGCTACTGTTCAAGTTTTTGAAATAAATAATTCAAATCTGGTTTTGTATATTTTTTTAGTTTTAATATATTCGGATTTTTCAAACGACCACCTTTTCTCGTAACTAGTAACCCTGAATTTGTAGAAAGTTCCCTTTGGATATATTTGATACCAATTTTAGACTAATTAATTTGTGCCACAGCTATACTGAAATAAAACATCAAGAGACAGTAATTAAACGCAGTAACACTGCAAAAACCAACTCCACCTATTTCATGAGGTATTTTATTATAGGGGAAAGGAAGGCAAGACGGTACACTTAAGAAAAAAAAAGTATAGAAGCCGATTTATTTACTTTTATTAAACTTCTTCTTACTTAAATTAATCAACATTGTTTATTCTATGTTACAAAATAATCAGACTTTAATAAAATTACAAAGTACGAAGATATTAGATGATTTCTAATACCTTCAATAAGTCCGTTTTACCTTCATATGGTAAGTAAAACGGACCACACATGAAGGCAAAACGGACCTTATCGATCCTCACAATCTTCACATAAAAATACTGCCTATGTATCCTCATCCTCTACTCCTGGATATGCGCAGCATGATCATAAACGACATCTTGGACATTGAACTCAACCCTCGCCAGATTCTGAGTACAAACCAGAACAGTACAGTAGTAAAAGTTTTCTAGCCAGGTTCTACCTGCTATCTTTGTCTCAGTATCAAAGTATGACGTATGTCGTTTTTTCCGCTAGCTCGTAAGCCAATTTTTAAAGATCTTTCCTGGTTAATCCGAATTAACGTCTTTCAATCTGTCTTACATAAGAAGCTAATTCACGCTCTTGTTCCTTAGTAAACACTTGTTCAAATCTACCCAGTTTCTTTTTTGTAGCTTCATTAATATTTTGAGAAGACTTATATTCTTCCAGTCTTCTCTTCAAAGTTGTTATTGGTACTAGGAACTGAAGTCAAGCCTTCTTGACACCCATTTCTCCAGTAGCCACTTTTTTTATATCATTTTTCATGCTAGATTCATCCCAAGACTGCCAGTTAGCTTTTCTTTTGTAGTTATTTACCATCTTAAAAGAAAAAAACAACAATTAAGCACATGGTTATAATATTGAAAACATCTAACTAATAAATTGTCATCTTGCCTTAAATCCTATTATAATATTATAAATGCGAAAGTTTGTATGTATGGATGTATGGATGTTTGTTACTCTTTCACGCAAAAACTACAAAGCCGATAACGATGAAATTTGGTATGTAGGTAGCTGAAGACCCAGAATAACATATAGGCCACTTTTTATCCCGGAGTTCCCGTGGAATTGGGACTTACGCGGGTGAAACCGCGGGGCGCAGCTAGTTCATTATGATTTAATAACTTCAAATTCACGATGATCTAAGTATTGAAGCTAAAATGGTACCCTGGTCTATTTTGCCTGGGTCCGTTTTGTCTTTTTGCTATTAACAATTATAAAAAACTATTTTGAGGTAATCTTTTGAGATAGAGTCATCATAATTAGTTATTTGCTTAAATTATACACCAGTTTTCATACAGTAATCACAAGGATGCTTTATCATAAACCGGATTAAAGTGTAGGTATCTTCACGCCCATATCCCCGAAGAGGTAGGCAGAGGCACAACCAGGGCACCCACGACTAGCCGAAGATACTAAGTCCCATAATGTGATAGGTGGCAAAGCCTATCGCCAACCGGGCACGTTTCCAATCCCGACCAACATTTTTTTTATTAGAAAATTGGAAAAATCTAATTTACTTTTTGTTGGCCGACCCGGGATTCGAACCCGAGACCTCATGCAGTCAAGTCCAACACCCGGACCGCTCGACCACAGAGGAGAAAGTGTAGGCTTATTGAAAATCGTAAATTTTACATCAAAACCTAAAAAAAATACTTACCTTGATAAGTCAGTGCACGCGCGGTCGGTGGATTTGTGTACACTGACCGAGAGCAGGAACATGGTTCCCAATATAATGACGCGAACAATGACTAGATGGCATTACTGGTTTCGGAATTATTAATAGAGACCGTTTTGCCCACAGGCTCCGTTTTGCCTTCCTTTCCCCTATATAGGTATAGGTATTCTATTCAGACACAATTCTTTTCAAATGGCAAATGGTTCCGAATCAGTCCCACATAAATTTCATCAACATCCTACCAGCATTTATTTTAATTACACATACCTACATCTTTCACTTATGTTGACGACCTCACCAAAATGAGGTCGTCAACATAAATTAAAAAATATGCACTATTAAGTATAACTCGGATCATGATAGAATTAATATAGGATCACCTCGAAACAATGTACTATATTTTTAAAAGAATATCTATCAAAGTCAGTTTGGCTATCGGCCGCGTAATCGCGTAACAAACATATAAAAAAATGTGTGCGTGTACTAGCGTACACTCGTAAGAAGTGAAGAAGTGAAACTTCTTTATGACGTTATTTTTCAGAAAATAATTTACTATATGCAATTTTACAGAATTTGGTTAAATAAAGTTTATTGCCAATCCCTACTCCGCTGGAGAAAGTATACTTCGAATCACGCGTGGTAGGGATAAGAACAAAGATGGCGCGTAACGGAAAAATGTGACGCGTAACGAAAAAATGTTACACTAAATTCCCAACCCCGATAAAGAAGTTTCACTTCAAAAATTTAAAGTGCAACGTACAGTCGAATTAAGAACCCGTATTTGCGTTTTGAGTAGTGTTAAAGTCATTTATATTAAAACGGTTTTAAGTATTTATAATTATAATTGATATTATAATCTGTACTAGTCATTATGTTAATTATTATATGGCAAAACATTGTATTATTTACTAATCTCTGGTACTAAATTATAATCAGACTGGTTATTTCCATTCATTAAAATTTGGAGGCTAAATCCGATTTCTGGATTTGAAATAACCTTAACTAAAACCGAAATTTTGCAAAACATATTGCTTTCAAAAACAACGTAGATAATATCGGCATTTCAATTCCGAAATCGGACATGTTGAGGTTCCGAAATCGGACATGTTGCGGAACCTCAACATGTCCGATGGCGGCCATTACGTGATATATCTATCGAACATTTTTCCCCGTGTTGGTCCGGGCTCCTTTTCAGAATAGACCATCTGCCTCTCTTGCCAGGCAGCTCGTAAAAGGCGAGCATATGCTTGTCGTCGCTAACACCGTGACATCTGACTAGGTGGTAGAGTTTCGCAGCGACTCGCTCGGATTGGTTTTACCTTACCTATTCCTGCCGCCATAACGTCATGACGTGTTCCGGTTCGGAGGGTAAGGCAGCCGGTTAACTTACTTTTGCTCGAGGCCTAACATCCTAACCTCAGGTTGGCAACGCATCATTAACATCTTTCGTGTCTCTAGGCGGTGTGAATTTCTTACCATCAGGAAAACCGCCTGCTTGTTTGCCTTCCTATAACATAAAAAAAAAGAACAGAATAGATAGGTATCTTCACAGAGTTAAAAGGGACATAATATTTTTTACACAGGTCTGTGACGATTCTCTTAAGGCTGGCGTACCATTTTTAGTTTATATTTTTCTCCGTGTTGTTGCGGCTCCGCTAAGTAGAATCCATCTGCCTCTCTGCCAGGTAGCTCGTAAGAGACTCGTATTATGATAAAATGTAGCTCAGTAGCAACCAGACTACTGGTGGTACAGTGCTGTGCAGCAATTTACCCGGGGGTATGGATCCACCGCTTTACGTCTTATTCTTGCCGCGATTATGACGCAGTTATGTTTCCGTCCGAAGGGTAGGGTAGCCATTAGACTTGCACAATAATCTTAACATCCCGACCGCAAGTTGGCAAAGCACCATTACGACCTTTGGTGTCCCTAGGCGGCGTGAATTTCTTATCACCAGGAAATCCACTTGTTTGCTTGCCTCTAAATATCATAAAAAAGCAGTCTCCGCCTTATTAATAATTTCAACACTACCCTTGAGTCAATTATTAAGCGTACTATCAGAAAATGCACTTCGTGCTTATGCTATTTGCCTTTTAATACTGGACTTCCTTTGTCACGATAAATAAGCTATCCCTTGGAACTTATTCGTACATTGCAATTATTTATTGTTATTGTTGGTTTTTATGGTTACTCTGGGGCTGTACGGGATTGAAACGAATTATAGCAAATTCGATTGTGTTTTAAATAAATCAATTATAAATATTAACTACGACGGTATTACTGGAACTGGTTTTAAATTGCTGTACTGAATTATTAGTTGATAAATTAGTAGTATAGTTGATAAATTAATTCTTAATTTTAAATACCTAGTCATATTTAGTTTTGACATCGGTATTTTTTACTTCTTAACGTTACTTAATTACGTCATTCGTCAAATACGCCTCACCACCATCTATAAAAAAGTAAGTTTTGCGTATAGTTATAACAAACAAATTAAAATGGTTCATTTCATCTTGGTCAGGTTTTCCAAAATTTCCATTAATAAAGTTGTAGTTTCTTGTTGAGTACAAGAAACTAAAATTGTATTTAAATCTTTATTACGAGTTACTGAATTTGTTTTTATTTGATTGGATGTTGTCCGTTTTAATTACAATGGTCCATAAACGTGATTAGAAAACAGTAAAACGCGGAGAGGTGGAAAAACGTTCTTCAAAATGGCGCAGAAAAATCTCACTTGATTTATTTTCACAGAAAAAAAATCAGAAGGTTGCACTCTGGTAGTGTCGGCAGAAGTGAAAATTTGAATATTAGCGTTGCCTATATGAAATGCAGCGACAACATACGGTTTTGCCCTCCGTCTGTATAACGAATTTCGGATCAGGTCACGTGTCCTGATGCGATTTTAAGAAGTCACTTAAAAATGAATAGTATTAAATACATTTTATTAAATGTTACGAAACATTAGGCCCTTAAGTCGTATCCGTTCGAAAATAGCGTCGGTTGTAACTGGTTCTAATATCTTGTACGAAGTAAGAAGGGTTTTAGAATCGTATGGCAGAGGAAATCAAAGAAATTTAAGTTTTTCGAAGATGAAATTCTGTGGTGGCGATAAAACCAGAGAATTCTCACGATAGATGGAATGGAAGACTAAGTAAGCCAATACATTCGATTCTACGTATCTTCACGCCTATATCCCCGAAGAGGTAGGCAGAGGCACAACCAGGGCACCCACGACTAGCCGAAGATACTAAGTCCTATAATGTGATAGGTGGCAAGCCTATCGCCAACCGGGCACATTTCCAATCCCGACTAACATTTTTTTTATTAGATAATTAGAAAAATCTAATTTTCTTTTTTTTGGCCGACCCGGGATTCAAACCCGAGACCTCATGCAGTCAAGTCCAATACCCGGACCAATAGACCACAGAGGCGATTACATTCGATTCTATCATCTGCAATTTGAGAAGTTCTACTTGGATGCTGTCAAGCAGTAGGAGTGAGGAGAAGGAAAAAAGGATTGGAGTTGCTTTGGTGAGAAGCCCCTGCCTAGAAATGAAACCCCTATAGGAGATCGATTTGATTGATGAAATGAGGATTGGCCTATAAAAAGAAAATAAAAAACACACCAAGCTTTGAAAGTCTTTTTCCAGGAGACTTTCGAACGACATAACAGCGCCAAGTTATGCCTTTTCGAAGATGGGAAATAATAATCTTGAGCTTAGAGTTTTAAATAATAGTACGTACTTGCCTATTTTAATTAAATCAAGTTACCCGTATAGGATATAAAATTATATTTCTATATATAAATTGGTCCAGTTTTCAGGATCAGACAACAAGCAGTGGCTCTGAATAATGATACGAGGGCCAAACTGAAAGTTTTTAGAACTGGCAACTCAAAAGCATTATATTAAAAAAATAAGTTTAAATTTTGAAAATAGAATTCTTTACCAATAATATTGAGTATAAGTACATTTCATTCATTTGTCATTTGTTTTACGATTTGGCGGCAAATTGAAAATTGTCTGTGCACGTCAGAATGAATTTAAGCCGAGAAAATTTTCGTGCAATGATTTTTTATGACTTTCGATGTCATATAAGTCAACAAGAAAGTTATGATAGACTTCGATTGGCTTTTCACGATGAAGCCTCATCTCGTGCCACAGTTTACAACTGGTTTAATGAATTCAAACGTGGTCGAACTAATCTAAGGGACGGCCTTCTACAGCGACGGCTGAAGACAATATCAGTGTTGTGCGGCGTATGATAGAGACTGACAAAAGAGTGACCTATCAGCAGATTCGGACAAGTCTAGGCATAGGTATGAGTCAAGTGCACAAAATCCTCAATGAACATTTAGCGGTCAGGAAGCTCTGTGCCCGCTGGTTACCGCATAATTTGACCGAAGCTCAAATACTCCGCCGTATTGATTGGTGCCTAGAAATGATCCAAAAACTTAACGGAGGTGACTCAAATGCTGTGTTCGACATACTAACGGGTGACGAAAGCTGGATTTACTGTTATGATCCGGAAACCAAAAGACAGTCTGCTCAGTGGGTGTTTCCTTCCGAAGAGTTGCCAACTAAAGTGAAGAGAGGTCGAAGTGTTGGAAAAAAGATGGTGGCCTCGTTCTTCGGAAAGACAGGTCATTACGCGACAGTTGTCTTAGAGGATCAGAAAACGGTTAATGCAGAGTGGTACACTAACAACTGTTTGCCACTTGTCTTGGAAAAAGTTCGAGAGAAACGACCTCGCAGCAGGATCCTCCTTCATCACGACAATGCCTCGTCGCACACCGCCAGGCAAACGATCGACTATTTGGCGACCTCAGACGTGGAATTACTGGGTCACCCGCCGTATAGCCCCGACCTCGCACCCTGCGATTTTTATTTATTCCCGAAAATAAAAGAAAAACTTCGAGGAAAACATTTTATGGACGCCGAAGAAGCAGTGGCTGCGTTTCAAAACGCCGTCGAAGAGACCCCTAAGGCCGAGTGGGCAAGGTGCTTTTCTCAATGGTTCCATCGAATGCAGCGATGTATTGATGTAAATGGACGCTATTTTGAAAAGTTATAATAAAACTAATAACTTGCTAGAATGCTTAGTTTTTGATTTTCTAAGAACTTTCAGTTTGACCCTCGTAGTGTTGCTATGTACAAATTCCTTTTATGAACTAGCGAACATAAAATTAGTCATGTGGGAATTTACATAGGCTGGAATAATAAAAAAGTCACTCGGTAAATTCTTTTGGTCAATTATTATAAAGTGTACATGTTGAAAGTAGGAAATTACCTAAAGGGCAGATTTTTAGGTAAAACCCACACTCAAAGGACATTTGAGTTTTATGTCGTCTGGGTTCGTTGACCATCTCTGTTATGTTGTATGAACGCTAGCGTGTAGACTAAGAGCTGCCGGTCATATTGGGGATAAGACCATTTGAGCCGTCATAGGGCCATGGCACTGGTAAATAAGAAACATCGAATTTATTTTATTGCCACGGAGCAATAAGGTAACTTAGTGCGCCGTAGGTATAATTCCAAAATCCCCATTTAGTGTTGAAAGTTTCGTTGCAAAATAAATTGTATTAATTAACAAATTAGTAGGTACAGCGTGCTGACGGAAACCAACGAACGGACTCACCTAGTTTTGGAAAAAAGTAAATATTAAAAACAAGTCGTTAGGTAATTTTATACCACAATAAGCTATCTTATGTAAAAGTTTACAGCCTAATTTTTAAGCGATTTTTAATTTAAAAAAGGCTTCCTTTAAAATAACCGCCAGCTCTTGCGCTAGAGTTCTCAAGTGAAAGTGAACAATCATTCATTGTAAATGAAAGCAAATAAAGGTCCTTTGCTGGGACAGACAAAGCTGATGTATGTAGTTTAAATCTTACCTTGATACATTTTTTGTAGAGAAACTTGGACAATTACAATACAGAATACGTTTTAAAAACAGGATGTTGTCTAAAGGGCAGATGAAATAAGTAAATGAAAGCTAAAAAACCTTTACTGTTGTGACCTTAGTGGACGCACGCTTTTGAATAGACAGTTACAGCTGGTGATGATTTTGCAGGTGTTTAAGAAATATTAAAAAATGGTCAGTACATAAATTTACACCGTGGTATTGGTGGTGGTGGTGTTTTTACTATAAATAATGTAAAAATATTAAATTAATGATTTTTGGCACTCAAGACTTTCTACAAAATGGCTGCCAGCTCTTGCGCTAGAATTCTCAGCCAAAAACAAAGAATTTGGTTTAATTTTACCTATGCAGCTATTACTAAAGCCGTATTTTTAGACCTACCAGATTATGATTGAGACCAGACTTAATCAGGACTTAATTTAGGCCCCCTGATTAAGACCAGACTTAATCAGGGGGCCTTAATCAGCTTAATCAGCTTTGACAAAGTAGTGTTGTCAAAGGATAGTTTTACTTCCGTCATAAAATACTGTTAATACTTTAATTCGTAATTTCATACCATGAGCTTTTAAATCAGACTCGTTTTATTACGGCATTGAACGAATTATTCTTGTAAATTTTGTCTAAGTACCTGCAAATATTAACTTTTTTAAGATTTAGATTATGACGTAAAATATTACTGGTGCCGGTCAAAATTGACGTTATGGTACGAAATGAATGAATTGATGTTACGGTACGTCACATAACTGCTATGTAGTAAGTATTGTAAAACTATCCCGTAACAAGGTTGTTTAGGGACGTCATCGTACGAAAAGTCGATGTACTGATAGTATTAAAACGTTCCTGTTTTAAGGACTTATGACAGGCCCCCAGGTCGAAGAGATCCTTTACAGGTCTATTCATATTAGTACTACTACCTTCATCAGTGCTCTTCATTTTCATGTTCCGGTTTAAGAGTGGGGTCGTTGAAGTAGCAGCAAAACTCTATAACATATTCAAAATTATTGGTGTTGTTGAAAAATGGGGGTATTTATTATTACATATAACATTCGACAGATTGCAACTCGCACTTGAAAAAGTTTTATAAAAAAGGCTTTAAATCTTAATTGGACCCCTAAGTTCAAAAGCGAAAACCAGATCACAATCGATTTTGTTAAGATAACTAAAAATGTTATGTCATTTTACGTCAACTTCTATAAATAAACTGGTTATTTTTTATGCTTGTGTAAAACTAAATCAGAACTTTACATAGATAATAATTACGTAGGTAAGTACATTAGAATTTATAATATTAGATTAAGAATGCTTAAAATCTTCCTTCCCCTTAACCTTGTATATATTTTGTGTAGTTGAGTTATATATATTCAGCTTTGCATCCTGAACCTCATTTTCGATCTATTTGTCTATTTTTTTTAATGCGGAAGTTCTTAATTCGAACGTCTGTTTTTAAAATATTATGTGCTGCTACAAAAGTTTCATTTAATAATGAGTTATTAGGTATACTTGCTTGCCTAGAAGAAAAAGGAATTTAAAACATGATTAAAACAAGCAACAGCTAATATAATCTACCTATGTCTATATGTATAAAAATAAATATCCATTTCGCGTGATCTTACTAATACGCCTAAACGGATTCACCAATTTTGTAAGTTTTATTTGTTGGGTTGGTTATTGTCAGAAGGTCCTTATTTAGAGCAAAAAAAAATTAAAAAAAAAACTTATGTTTTTTTTTCTTTTGAGCTGTTAATATTTGTGAATAGCAAGCGATCCGAAGTTGGCTAGATTGGCTACCTATATATATAATAGGGATTCTTTCGATACTGATATACCTACTGCGATATTGCGTGTTTACTGGTAACTACATTTTTTTATAACAAAAGACAGTGAACAAGCAAACGACTCTCTTGTGGTAAGAGACAACCGTAGCCTATAGACACCATGGTTACGTAGTACATATATTATTCTGTGGTGTAGCGGCTACTTTTTAACGAATTATAACTGTACTCTGTATGCCACCCTACCCTCCTGATCGAAAAGTGACACTGTCATTATGGCAGCAGGAATAGTTAAGCGGAAGATCTTACTTCTGCACGACACTCTAACCTAGTTAATCTAACTTAATGATCCATTTAACCTTTTTTCGCCTCTTACGAGATGCCAGACATGACGGCAGATGGCCTATTCTACACAGAGTACTCGGCCAATATGGGTAAGACGTGTACCTATAGTAGTCGGTGATATACTTTTTGAATTTCGCACTGTAGAAACCATGAATGCACCATCGCTGAAATTAATTAATTCACTCTTATAATCACTGATTTGTTTTTAATCTAAACAAATACTAATATAAGTGTGATCAATTGTGTCTGATTTTATGTCCATATATATTTTATACCTTCTTTTAACTCTTCATTCTTCACTATCCGTAACGGAATTGATATCGGTATCGACCTATGTGAAAACGATAATTGACATTTGACATATTATTCGGAGTTTTGGCGCCATTGATAGAAAAGATGGTCAAAGTTTTTTTTGATTTGAGTTGATTGAATTTCGTATTGATATTGAGTGAAATTAGTCAATTTTGGTGACATTTTGTACAATTTTGTTCAGTGAAATAGCACAAATGAAATAATCGTTAAGAAATTAGCGTATCGTGTATTTCCTCGTTGCTGCCAAATCTCAGAGCTTGTGTAATGAGCCACCGCTTTACCCAAGAGCCTGACATGACTTCCTGACGACTCATTACTGATGACTAATTAATTATAATTAATTGAAATCAATTGACCAAATTGATATAAAATTCGATGCAAAATTTCTACTTGACTAATGGCTAAATACTAACGTGAATGCCAAAACCCAAAGAAAGAAAGAAAAGTATCGTCCTATGGTATCGACGATACTTTTTTTATAAATATCGACATCGGACTGTACCGGCTGAAGTGCGATCGATATACCCCTAGTATAAATTATAACATTGTTTTATGTTTCAATTACATTAATCGAGGTAATAATAGGAAATTTAAATAAAAATATAAATTAGTTATAACATTAACATTTATGATTATTATTATATACATTAGTAAAAAGTGTGCATCAATTTTACTCAAAATTCTGTATATTTTCATCATAAAGCTGATGATGATTAAAGTCGTGTTAAGTCAATTAACAAAGTCAAAATGAGAGAGAGCCCGATATACGAGTACATTAGAGAGAGTCAGCAAATTTGGAAATGTCAACAAACGCCTATATTTCAGTTTGGATGTTCACGTATTACACAAGCATATTTATTACGTACTTTTAGTCTGTTTTTATGACATTGGAAGGCAAACAAGCAGACGGATTTCCTGATGGTAAGAAATTCCCGCTGCCTAAAGATACCAAAGGTGGTAATGGTGCGTTGCCAACCAGAGACCGGGATTTTAGGCCTCGAGCAAAAGTAAGTTTACCGGCTACCTTACCCTCCGAACCGGAACACGTCATGACGTTATAGCGGCAGGAAAAGGCGGTGGTACCAATCCGGGCGAGTCGCTGCGAAACTCTACCACCTAATCAGATGTCACGGTGTTAGTGACGGGAAGCCTATGCTCGCCTCTTACGAGCTGCCTGGCAAAGGAAGGCAGATGGTCTATTCTACAAAGGAGCCCGGACCAACACGGGGAAAAAAGCTTCATGATTTTTTTCGTATAATCTCACAGGTTTAAGATCATGTGAAAAAAATAATTCTTAAAATTTTATTGCCTCTGTTGTCTAGTGGTCCAAGTGTTGGACTTGACTACATGAGGTCACGGGTTCGATTCCGGGGTCGGGCAACAATAACAAAATTTGGACTTTCCAATTTTGTAATAAAAAATGTTGCTCGGGATTGGATATGTGCCCGGTTGACGATAGGCTTGCCACCTTATGGGATTTAGTGTCTTCGGCTAGTCGTTGGTACCCTAGTTGCGCATTTGCCTACCTCCTCGGGGTTATGGGCGTCAAGATACTTTTTTAATTTTTAGAGGTATTTAAACATCAATGAATTAGTTAATCTTGAAGTATCGAAAGTTAATTATTCTGTGGGTTAGTGAAGCATTAGCCAAACGCAGGCATTTAATGGTGCGCTATGTCTTTGATGGGTAGCTAAGTCTATCAATTCTCATTACTCAGGAATCCTATTAATATTATAAATGCGAAAGTTTGTATGTATGGATGTATGGATGTATGGATGTTTGTTACTCTTTCACGCAAAACTACAAAGTCGATTACGATGAAATTTGGTATGTAGGTAGCTGAAGACCCAGAATAACATATAGGCTACTTTTTATCCCGGAGTTCCCGCGGGATTGGGACTTACGCGGGTGAAACCGCGGGGCGCAGCTAATTATTCTACATTTCTATAGGAAATTAACATTCTTACGTGACTGAAGACAGCCACAATAGGTCGCTAAGCAATTGATGTAAAAACTAAAAACATGTAACCAGTTACATCAATAGTTCTTATCATTTTAATACTCGTCTCGCACGCACAGTCACGTAAGTGTTAGTAGGTCAATTACCACCATAGTTAAGGTCACCAGCTGGCAGCTACCATCTTGCCATGGGAAATAAGAAGTACCCAAACAAGTGGACTAAAAATGAAAATCATTTACATTAAATGCGGCTATGTAGGTACTATTTTTTTATTGTTATTGTTTTATTTAATTTTATTTGTATTTTTATAAGGTGGTGTCAACTGTCAAGAGTTTTTGTATGAAACCGGCGTGTTTGTATGAAAAGGATAAAGAATGTGAAGAAAGCCAGACAGGTTTGTCGGGATCGTGAGGTCTGGCACTCGATACTCTCTGCCTACTGCGTAAGGGACTTGGCGTGAAGATATGTATGTATGTATGTATGTATGTATCTATGTATGTTTGTGATATCTAAGAACC
>NJDD01009395.1:134377-150949 GCA_002245505.1 Calephelis nemesis
ATTTGTGTGACGAACATTTAGATGTCTGCATTTCCGGGTCTGGGTGTTTATTAAATTTATTCTGGTATCTATTTAAGTATTTCTATGTATTAGTATCGTTGACTAACTCCCATAACACACGCATATAATTTGCTTACTTTGGGGTTAGATTCAATTTGTGTAACTTGTCCAGGAACATTTACATATTCACAATTACACCGTGGTTGTCTTATGCCATCAAATCTGGTGCTTATATGCTACACTATATATACAATAACATATGAAGATAAAAAAACTAAAAAATTGAAACTAAAAATGAAGTGTAAATGTTACATAGTTAGAACAGGTAATGCATACTTTGTCTATGTTTCAGACCCAAAAAGTGTTCCGTATGTTTTTCGAGTGACATGGACAGTGCAAAAAAAAATTATTCTTTCCATCAATCTTTCTAAGCTACTAAGGTATTTCATACTTTTAAACCTTAAAATTTAGATAATGTAGTTTTTTTCATTTACCTACTGTTCCAAAATGATGATGAATTAAAATGTTTGTTTACAAAAGTAGTATTATACATATTTAAGGTGGTTTTCTGTATCATACAGATTTTTTTGCATGGATATAAATAACTATTTTAATATATTTATGTAGTGATGTGGACAAATGTATGTACTTATTGTATTGTAGAAAAAAAACCAGTCATCACTCCTATCAAAGTGGAGTAATAAAACATTGTCAAGTTTTACTTACTCGGGTCATAAGTTCTGTCACATGTTTACTGTAATAATATGCTTGTTTTATATAATTAACTGCACAAGATGTGCCTTCTTATGTTAATTACTTTTACTCAAAATGAGCACCACGATTTTCAATACAGGCCTTCAATCTGCGTGGCCAGTTCTCTACAGCAGCACGCACGAGGTCCATGTCAATATCGGTGGCTGCATTGATCAAGGATGCCTAGAGTGATTCCAAATTAAAATGAGATTTTGAGCAGGCCTTCTGCTAAAAGGGTTGCCAAATTTTGTAATCCAACGGCTACAAGTCTGGACTGGCAGAGGGCCAGTCACCGTGGCAGATGAAGTCAATTTTATGTGCAGTCAGCCAGTCTTGGGTGCTTCTCGCTCTATGGGCTAGCGTAGATTCTTATTGGAATACCCAGGGCCTGGTATTGAACATCGTATAAGAAACAGGTTCCAAAAGGTCCGTCAGCACTGTTGTGATACACATCGCATTCGTTTTCACGCCTTTCTCACAAAAGTGTATTGTATCTCAGATGTATCCCATTTGTATCCCAACATGAGAATCCAAATTAAACAATGACTAGGAATGAAAAATGGACAGTGGACACGCGGAATACGGTGGCTTGCTTCGTCACTGCTGTGAGCGTAAACCTTATCATTGTGTTTATTGTATACACATTTTTTAGTAGGTATGTCGAAAATTTGAGTTTAGTGTAACCACATCGATGCAGTGCAATAAAAGCGACACTGTCTTCTTCACTAGAGACAGAACTCACGGAGCAACTTTTGCCCGCGCTCGCAGCGGTCGCGGTTATACGAGTTTTTTCATGATAATGGAAGGCAAACAAGCAAACGTATTTCGTGGTGGTAAGAAATTCACGCCGCCTAGAGACACCAAAGGTGGTACCTACCTAATGGTACGTTGCCAACCTGAGGCCGGGATGTTAGCCTTCGAGCAAAAGTAAGTTTACCGGCTTCCTTACCCTCCGAATTGAAACACGTCAACAGCAATTCACGTTCACCCACACGAAACACGTTCAGAATAGGTTCATGCTAACTGCCACTGGTGCTCCGAGGTACGAACGCAACGTACGTGGACCTACATCGCGACCTAGATTTACCCACGACAGTGCAGCATTTCAAAGAACTATCGGAACGTTACTGCGAAATAACGGCTGCTCAACCGAACCCAGTGTTAGCACCCGCGTGTGACTATACACCGGCCGCGAAAGTGCCTACCCAACATAGAAGACCCCGCCACGTGTTATCGGATCCTCCGGACCCAATAACGGCGGCAAACGCTAAACTCCCTCCCAACCCGAACACAAACTCACAAAGCAACATCACTCTACACCGTAGCCGCCGGTCTCGGCGACGAAGACCTCTCCTGCGACCGGCGCCAACGCCAAGGGATGAGCCGCCACTACTCCTCCATCAAGTCCACCTAGTTACCAGAACGCAGCACTAAGTCGAGGTACGGTTTCCCGGGAGACAGCCCTTGTTGCTGACGTTGTATGGAACAGTTCAATCCATTTAAATAATGATGTCTCGGGCTGAGCACTGTGCTCGGCCCAAAATAGCCCAGTGAAGTTTTAAAATCTCGCGGTTAGCAGAAAATTAGCCATTTAAAAAAAGCTGCCTGGCAGTAAGGCAGATGGTCTATTCTGCAAAAGAGCCCGGACCAACACGGGGGAAACTCACGAGACCGGTAATTTTTGCGGTAATTATCGCCCGCAAACTAGGCAGATGATGATCGGTTGCCGTTAACTAATCGGTAATAAATAGTATGAAATGGTCGCCCGCCAAGCGATCGTACAGCGCTCGGTCACAACTAGCCGAGGCGTCGTGTCGGGAGATCGCCGCCCGAACGATAACCGGAAACAGCCGCGGACAATGCGGGTGTAAAACGCGACGTGAAATGTGATCTTACTTTTTGCATACGTAAACCTACATTCTAGAAGTTTTGGCGACACCGTGAGAAAAGATGGTAGAAGTTTTTTCATAATCATTGAATTTCGAGTTTAGGTATATTGAGTGAAATTGGTCAATTTTGGTGGCATTTTGAACTTTGTGCAGTGACAGTGAATAAATGAAATAATCATAAAGAAATTAGCTTATCATGTTTTTTCTTATTGCCGCCAAATCTCACTAAATGAGCTTGAGTAACGAGGTCACCGCTTTACCCAAGACCCTGACTTATTGACGACTTATGACTTATGACTAATTATAATTGAATTCAGATTTTGGTAAATCTAATGCAAATTTCTACTTGACTAATGGCAAAATGCTAACGTGAGTGCCAGAACCTAAAGAAAGAAAGAAAGATCTATATTATACAGAATGTAGAACAGAGGGGTTACCATAAGCTCTTAAAAGAGTACTACTTCAACAATGCTAATTGTCAGTCGAGAAAGACAACCTTATAACGTATACTATAAAGTTGCTTATAGAGGCAGACATTTAGCACAATGGAAATAATACTGCTGTAATGGTGCGGCTACACTTGATAGAGAAGATTCATGTTCGATCCATGACGAAGTGCTTGGCCACACTATAAAAAGCTTCGCGATGTCGCGATAATCTAGAACATCGCGATAGTTCATTTCGCGGAAAACATGGAAGAGGCCGTCGCGCTGTATCAGATGGCGGCCAATAATTATTTACTGCGTCTATTATTACTTGAACAAAAATAAAAAGATTAAAAACAGGAAAATAAGACGATGGGTTTAAAAGTAGTTTTGAATAAATTCCAAATTTTTTTCGTTACTCCAGTCCATGATAAAAAGTTTAAGTTGAACACACGCACGTGTAAACAGCTCGGCGTCGCGTAGTCAAATAAAGCGCGCGAAGTGTAGCCAACCGCACGAACTTTATTGCGACAAAACCCTTTGATGTGCTGCATTTTACCGACAGCGGCGCGAATTGCTTTTGTTATCGCGAAGATGATTCGCGATAGGACGAATTATTGGCCACACTTGTCGCGACAATGCAAATCTTCGCGTTATCGCGATATGTGTGGCCGTAGTATAAGCGTTCATGGTAGGGCCCCAGAAGAACTTTACATAGCTCTTGCGGTTGCGGGCCATGGAGTGTCTATGAAATTTGTGCCGACGCGGCCGCGCGTAATAACCACGCTGTGAGTTCTTAGTCTCAAGCATTCACTCCATATTTAATAATACGTCAAATAAAAAAAAGGTATTCTAAAGTCAAGGTAATCACAAACTTGCTAAAATCGTGTTGACATTGTTGGATTTGTTATTATATTTCAGTGAAATTGAATATGCCTGATTTACATGGCTAGTAGGTAATACTTGTGGATGAAAAATATATTTGTAATGACAAACTAAAAATCAATTAACTGATAAACTTTTTTCTTCTTTCTGTTTTTTTTTTGTTTTAGCTTACTCTTTAATAACATTTTTAAAAAGATCTATCTATGTCAATATCAGCACGATGGTCAAGCATAGTAAAAATGAAATTACAAGATATATTCGGAAAATCTGTAACCTTTGTCAAGTTAGTTCTTAGCAAGCTTCATTTACTGCGTGTTCATATTACAAAGTGTTGTAACATGCGATTTATGTCAGGTTTATTACTATGCGTTACAAATTTAAAAAAATGTGCCTCGTTTAAAATTTATGAATATAGGTACCAAAAAATCGCCCATGACAGGTCAGATATGAATGAATGGACGAAATATGTGACCTCCTTATAGTACTTTGAAAGTACTACTGTACGGGTGTCAGGTATTTTGTTTGCATTTCTGTACATCAGTACAATATTAATAGGCATGCATAATGTTTATACTCACGTATCGCTAAATTATTTCCACCAAAATACGCTTGGAGCGCTTGTGTTAACGTGATTCGACGTTTTCGCGAGAGGAGCCTTAACTCCTTTACTCCTACATAGTTAAATTATCTGTGAGTAATATTGTTCTGTGGTTAAATTAATATAATCTTTGGTTTGTATTGATAATTATTGACATCTGTCGTGCATCTGTCAAACTCCAATGGATGTTTGCAGATGTTTGGGAACGTCGAAAAAATAATTGCGAACATATTATATAATATTAAATTAAACATAATTTATGATTGGTCTAAACAAGTAAGTCTTTATAATTCGAATTGAAATAGACTAGAATTATAGTAATCGTATTTGTAGTCGTGTACTAATCGTATTTCTATTCGATTTACCTTTTACTATATAATTTGAGATTCCAATTTCATGACATTGTTTGTTGTGATTTTAATTTGTAGACTGTTTTATGTGTGTATTACCTACTTATCAATTCTTTTTGCAACAAAGTAAAAAAACTCAAAACATTACAGATAAGCAGGTTAGAATTTGCAACAAAAAGTAAGTAGTCCTACATGATTTTATATAGCTTAATGTTAAACCGTAGTATATATAAAATTACGTCTATGTTTAATGTACTATTTTTTGTATTATTATTTTCATAGAAAAAAATATAATGCCAGAGAAGGACCTTAAATGTTTTAAATGTGGAGCTTCACCTGCCAAAGATGGAGAGACAACTCTTTACCGCTTTCCAGTTGCAGGAACACTTCGGTAAGTCCTACAAATCTTTTGTTGACAATATTGTACTATTAGATGCTTAATGTTTTCATTTTCATACTAAACGTTTTTATGATAACATGAATAAATGAGTTCTAAGTGTCCATTTCTTCTCCAACTGAATATCAATCGTGAAAAAACTCTCACTCCTTAATTAGTTAAATTTTTGCTAGAAATTGAATTTTTTTTTGGCGCAGATATAGTAATTTGTGTAGTAAAACAATATATATATATATATATAAATAATAATGATATGAAAATATAAATATCCTTGGACAAGTTACACAAATTAAATCTAATCCCAAAGTAAGCAAATTATATGCTAGTGTCATGGGTGTTGTTAGTCAACAATACTATTACATAGATACCAGAATAAATTTAATAAACAACTACACCTGGAAATGCAGACATCTGAATCATCACACAAATACTTGCCCTGTTGGGAATCAAACAATAACATAATAATTAATGTAATTTTAGTACAAAACTACTTCAAAATGCTTCTTTTTAATTTATTACTTTATGTATACTTTTTATAATTAACTTTCAAGTTAATTATGCAATTGTTTATTGCTCTGTTTTCCAAACATTGTTCTGCCATGGCCTCTTCTTGACTCACTTATTTCTAATAACAAGTTGGTCACATTAGGTGAATCTATAGCAATTAAAACCCTTCATGTTTTGTATAATATATTCTATGATATTAAAAATCACTGATTCAAGTATGTAAAATAGACATTTTATTGAATCAGGTGTTATTTATTGCAAATCCATAATAACAGATGTAAAATAAGCCTTAATTAGCTTTTTTTTGCTTATGCAGAATTATCAACATAAAAGCTTATTTTACATCTGATGTAAAATACAAATAATGTTCAGAAAACATTATTTTATTATCCCCTATTTAGAGCTTAATATTTTTTAATAAAAAATCCAAGTTTATGGAATGTGACAAGACAAGACAAAAAGAAGGTTAAACCCTGGATATTATAAGTTTGATGTCAGTGTTTGTGTCATTTATGAGTGCGTTTTTTATCTGCAGTATCATAACTTCCAATCTAACCCACATATTTTTTGTTTCAAAGCCAATAAAGATTGTTTTTAGCTACATTACACCCATTATTTGACATTACATTTGTAAATTTTTAATGACCCTCAACTAAACCTGCATAGGTCATTGACATTTTATTATTTTATGGTGTTATTATCTTGTCACATTTCATTCCACTTCTTTGGTTAGTAAGAGAAATATTAAAATGTGTTATTTCCCCATACACAATTTCCCATTGTCTTTTTTTAACCTTTTTTGGACTTCTAAAGATAATATATTACATAAATCCGTTTAATCCATCGAAGGCTATGCACATACATATTACATACATTTTGCTCATTTTCTTTACATATTAGGTCAGCCAATTTAAAAATAAAAGTATAAAGTGTAAAAAGTGTGAAGCTAAAGTGCATAATTTGAATAGTAGTACCATCTTATTAAAAATATGTTCTTGTGTAGGGGTAAAACTTTAGTTGATGTTATAGTCTGTAAAGTAGAAAAAAGTGTCTTGATGGTTATATCCCCGAAGAGGTAGGCAGATGCACAACCAGGGCACCCAAAATGACGACGAATACACATTTTCAAATTTTTTTTGTTGTCCTACCGGGGTTCAAACCCGGGACATCAAGAAGTCAAGTTTACAGAGGAGATGGTCTGTATCAATTTGTAATAAAAACTATAATACCAGTTTGTGCCTTGAGGTACTTAACTACATATTTATTAATAAGATTGTTACTGTATAAAGCTAGTTGAATTTAGTATCTACTGCAGAAAGCTTCTTGAATCTAAGTATGATAGATTTGGTGTAATTGCAATTTGAACTTAATATATAACTTATCAAATACAGAGCAATCTCTGACATACCACCAGTGAAGTGAGACTCAATAGAGTCACACACTGTTAGGGCTGTCATGAAAACAAGTAAAAAATGTTTTTGAAATTTGTATGGAAAAATAAATATGACTTGAATGTTAATGTTTGGGTATGCAGATTCTAATATAATATAATATAAATATCTTTTAAAATTATTCCTTTATGGCTTTTAGCAACTACTATGTGCAGTCTGCTCTCGCCAATGATTATGTGTTGCATAAACCACAATACAAGAAATAATTTTATACACCTGAAAATTTTATCTTCTAAATCGTTAAATCGTTTTCTGTTAAATCGTGTATATGTATAGATTACATCTCAAGATTAGTTTCCATTACAAGTTAGTTTCTATATTTATTTTTTAAATCAAGGCACAAATATTGAGACACAGTATTGTATGTTGATGGCCCCAGGACCTGGTCGCAACAACTATATAAATGGGAAATGCTTGTTTATTCAATATAAGCTGAAAAAAAGTCACATGTTTCAGACTCAGATAACTATATTAAGCTATTCCTTTGGTCTTCAATAAAGCTTATTTAAGGTTTTTATATAAAAAAAAAACAATAGAACAGTTCAGGATGATTGATTGGCGTAAATGATTTACTTTGTCAAT
This sequence comes from Calephelis nemesis, assembly GCA_002245505.1. Classification (NCBI taxonomy): domain Eukaryota; kingdom Metazoa; phylum Arthropoda; class Insecta; order Lepidoptera; family Riodinidae; genus Calephelis; species Calephelis nemesis. Next base: position 142,215 of record NJDD01009395.1, read on the forward strand.
TTTATTTTTGCAAATTATTATTATTCCAAAAACAAATACAAGAACATGTACGTATAAACAAATATGTTTTAGCAGTGAGAAAAGTTATTTAATGTTATATTTATTTTTATAATTACAGAGCTGAACTGTGGGGCAAATATTGCTTTCCGAATGAACGTATTTCTTACAAATTTCTAAAGAAAATACATAGTAAACACACCATGTTGTGTCACAGGCATTTTGATAAGTCTGCTTTTGCTGATTATAGTGCTAGAAAGCTGTTGAGAAATAGTTTTCCCAGTGATCATTGTGATAAGGTAAATATTTTTATTATTTATTAGTATTATATTTATTTAAAGTTTACTAACACAAACTTAGTATTTCCAGCGGTCTCCACACTAGACTACGCCTGTGTTGTGGCGACCATATTTTTTACTTCGATTGACTTTTTTTTTTAAATTTTCAGGGCATCCTGTTAAATTTTTATTTTTATTTAAATTTATCAATATTTATTAGATACAAGTGTGTGCGTGCGTGCGCGCGCGCGTGTGTGTGTGTATGTGTGTGTGTGTGTGTGTGTTAGTTAGATTACGGAATCAGTTGGGTAACGGAAGGGTTTCTTGAGCATTATCTCTGTGCTCTTTTTAGGATAACTAATAGAGTTTTAGCTGAGTCACCTCATGCAAGATTACAGTACTGGAGCAAGGACTTAACTTTCGCGTTGTAGACCATTTTTAATAGATTACAATAATACAATTATAGTAATTCCGTAATATCGGCAACTTCACGCAATTTCTTCATTATGTAAACGATTTCCCGTACGCGGCTAGATATGGGTGACATAATATGTGATTTGAATGTTAAGGTCTGGTCCAGTGTGATCCCGAGATATTTTATGGGCTCTTTGTAAAATATTACACTTACATGGTTTGTATGGGGAACAGGAATGAGCTATTATTTTTGTTTTACGGAAAGTTATATACTTGCAAATAAGTATTAAGGGTAAATTAGTTATGATTTAAAAATTCATGTATTTTAACCAGTCCCTTTTTGCAAAGTTTTAGCGTCAGTCCAATTGTTTCCGTGGAATAAAATGGCAGTCTCATCTACATGGCATAGCAGATTTCCATTTGGAATTGTAAGATCGAGTAAATTGTTCATGTACAAGGAAAACAAAGTTGGAGCAAAAATACTTCCTTGGGGAACTCCGTAGTCCACTGAAAGTTGATTAGTAATGTTATTGTCTATCTGTCTTGTATCTAATAAATATTGATAAATTTCAATAAAAATAATAATTTAACAGTGGATGCCCTGAAAATTTTAAAAAAAGTCACACACACACACAACACATTTTGTGTGTTCATCTATCTTTTGCAGTGTCTATGGTGGGTCGAAAAATAAGTAAACTCTTAATAAAAAAATATGTACTATGTACTTTTAAAATTGGTGTCTCGATTTAGGTTATTAACAGAAATTCAATAGTTAGTTTACTTTCCCTACAGATTTTTTCATAAGGTCTTTGTTAGCGTGTGTGTATGTGGATTATTGAAGTAACATGTTACGAGACATGTTAGTATTATTATCATTTTATCACAAATACTATTTAAGGCATTATAGTGACCGGTAGTTTTGCACCTATAGCTGTGAGCATCTCACCTACCTATTCCTGCCACCATAACGTCTAATGCTTGGCGTTCACGTGTTCCGGTTCGGAGGATAAGGTAGCCGGTAAACCTACTTGTGCTCGAGGCCTAACATCCCGGCCTCGGGTTGACAACGCACCATTACCACCTTTGGTGTCTCTAGGCGGCGTGAATTTCTTACCATCGGGAAATCCGTCTGCTTGTTTGCCTTCCATTATCATAAAAAAAAGGTCTTGATGTGGGCTGATGGTCTTCTTTTATGTTACGCAAGGAAATTGGATCCATATTCTCCGAACCCAACAAAATCGAAACCAGGACTTCTTTTTTTTTTGCCGAAAACATGACACACCTGATGATGGTAATTGTACTCATTGGTACCTAAATTGAAGAAATTTGATTTAATTTTAATTTAGGGTTCAAATTTCAAAGGATTTTAGTTTTTTTAAGTTTACATTTAACTTAGATGTGGTTTTTTTTGTGCAACGCGCCGGTTTCGAAGACTCTTGAAGTAAACAGTTTGACACTTTCTTTCAATCTCACTAATTTTCGGTTATCACTGTTAAAATGCGGTCAGCGAGCGTTACACCGTAGATTTTGCGTAGCGCTCTCATTTCGGCCGCATTTAACCTACTTTCATCCTTTTTCTGGCATACATAACTCTGGTTTCTTTACAACCAAGGATTGGGACTGATACCAAAAGTCCAGGTTCTATACCGGTACACAGCGGTAGATCGAAAGCACAAAAAATAATGAGGAAATAGTCTATTAGTATAGTCGTAACTACCATTAAAAACTATTAAAACTTTAAAGGCGCGGTTGAGTGTTATCTCGTTCAATGTACTACCTGTGGCAATATTTTCGGATAAAGCGAAAAACTGTACATAGAACTATTTGTAGTGGTGTAAATACAAACTGTTAATATTGTTGACATCCTAGTGTTCAAAATTTTGTAATTCTTGAAACAAAGCTAACATAAAAAAGTGCTAAATACTCTACTCCTGATACTCCTTCTTGGTACTTGCCTCATCACAAGTACTCAGTGTATGGTCTGTGTGAAATAAATAATAATAATAATTTATTTTAAGATATTATAAAATTCGTATCCTCACATTAAAATAACATATACAGAAATCTGTATAAACATATTACAAAAGAAAATTAAATAAATTGAAACAAAGTCAATATTTTCAATACTGGTGACATAAAATAACTAATGAATTGAGTAATAAATTAAAATTTACAGGTTTCGGTCTCATAAAATAATTGAATATGTAAAGTAAATAAAGTCAATAGAAAAATAATTATTGAATTAAAATTACCTTAAATTATACATATTATACATATACAACATATACATATACAACACTGAATAACAAGTTGTTCAAAAAACATTTCGTTACATAACATTATGAGATTTTTACAAAAAATAAGTATAAATAAATAAATAAATAAAATAATTTGAATAAAATTGTTTTGATAAAATAAAGCAGTATTCCATTCTATTCACCTGTACTCAAACATATAAGAATATAATTTTAGTGTTAATCAAATATTTAAAAAAATATAATTGGATATTATCTAGGTATACATTTTATTAAAATATGTAATTTTATGAATTTACCAAATGGTGTTGGCTATGCAGCGTCTTGACTTTTAAGGTCTTTTATTATATTTTAAACTAATTTAACAAAAGCGAAAGGTTTACCTTTAACTAACCATTGTAAATCCTATTAATATTATAAATGCGAAAGTTTGTATGTATGGATGTTTGTTACTCTTTCACGCAAAAACTACAAAGCCGATTACGATGAAATTTGGTATGTAGGTAGCTGAAGACCCAGAATAACATATAGGCTACTTTTTATCCCGGAGTTCCCGCGGGATTGGGACTTACGCGGGTGAAACCGCGGGGCGCAGCTAGTATTTACTAAGTACTGTTGCATTTTGCAGATACATGTATTGAATTCTTTGTTTTTTTTAGGAACAAAAGTTGGACGTTACTGGTGATGCTGCTTTAATATTGGCGGTAAAAGAATATGAGGAACTTTATAATACACAGCATGTTAATTACATGAATCGCCCAGTTTGTGATTTAATATGGGACAAGGTTGGAGAGAAATTAGGACAAAATGGTATTTCGATACATTTTATAAAAACTTTGTTCAGTTAATCCTAATTAGTCAATCAACACCATAAGAAGGAATTATTTGTATTTTTGGATTTTTATATCCCTGAAGAGGTAGGCTGAGGCACAACCACCCACGACTAGCTGAAGACACTAAGTTCCACAATGTGATAGGTGGCAAGCCTATCGCCAACCGGGCGCATATCCAATCACGAACAACATTTTTTTTATTAGAAAATTGGAAAAACAAATTTTCTTTTTGTCGCCCGAACCGAGATTCGAATCCGGGACCTCCTGCAGTCAAGTCAAACACCTGATTCATTCAGGATCCTAATGAAATACATCAGTTTTCTTAAAAAGCGAGTTTGAATTTTGCATGGGAGGCATAAATTTGTATTATGAAATTTTAACACTTGTGCTGTTTTGAAGTTAAAATATATTTTATATTTATATTTTAATTATCAGGAGATGCCGGAGACCAGATAAATAAGAATAAGAAATTAGATTCTCTATTCTAATTGATGAATATGAAAAATAGCCAATAATAATGCTAGAATAAAGATGATGACATTACATTAGTTTATATTGCTTTGTCCTTTCAAGCGTTCTTACAGTATCTGTTACTCATTTGTGTTGCAATATTTTTTCAGGTAAAATTTGTAAATTAAAATGGGACATATTAAGAGAAGACTTCCGAAATGTTCTAAATTCAAGGAAAGTAATGAATCAGCCAATTCCTGCTAAATATAAAGAATTAAATTTTTTAATACCACATTTAAATGACGACGAAAAAAATAATGAAAGCCCACTACCAGAGGATCAACATGTAGACAATCTAGACTTGGATGTTGATTGCAATGATGAGTCTTTAGATACTGTTAAACGTCCCGAGCTGAAACGCATATATCCTGTTAAAGATCCTTCACGTAATGTGAAAAAAGAATTTATAAAAACCAACTGTATTTCGGAAACAGAACAAAATTTTGATGAAGATATTAAAGGTTTAAGCTCCGGTGACGCAACAGTAGATTTTTTTATTAGAATGGCGAAAACAGTTTCTAAATTTCCTCTCCATAAGCAATTAGAAATCAAGTCCAAACTTTTTGATATAGTGCAGGCTGAAAAAGATGACATAGACAAGAAAAATGTTGCAATGACAAATAAAGTTGAATACTTAACAGACAATTTAGTTCAGAAATATGAAGATGCTGAACCTTACGTAGGAGAATATGTTCAGTTAAACATTACAGCAATTGAAAATGGAAAATATGTTGCCACACTTGAACCAAATCAAACTAATTCATTATCTGTTATAGATGAAGATGATCACGTAGAGGAGCCATTGTTTCTTTTATTCAATAAATAAACGAACATCGAACCAAGTAAATGATTTTTGAGAAATAAGTCAAATAAGTTTCTTGATTGTAAGAATTGAAGAAGATTGTTTTCCCCCGTGTTGGTCCGGGCTCCTTTTTAGAATAGACCATCTGCCTTCCTGTGCCAGGCAGCTCGTAAAAGGCGAGCATAGGCTTGCCGTCACTAACACCGTGACATCTGACTAGGTGGTAGAGTTTCGCAGCGACTCACCCGGATTGGTACCACCGCCTTACCTATTCCTGCCGCCATAACATCATGACGTGTTCCGGTTCGGAGGGTAAGGTAGCCGGTAAACTTACTTTTATTCGAGGCCTAACATCCCGGCTTGTGGTTGGCAACGCACCATTACCACCTTTGGTGTCTCTAGGCGGCGGGAATTTCTTACCATCAGGAAATCCGTCTGCTGGTTTGCCTTACAATGTCATAAAAAAAAAAGAAACACGCTCAGCCTATGGAAACGAAACATTATATTTAATCATCATGTTTTAAATGTTGCCATTTTGAAAACCTCTTTCATCACGTAGGTGACGTGCAACGACGAGAACCACAGCTTAGTTTATATAGATGTGTAAGTGTACATGTTAATAACAACATTATATCTGTGAGAGTGTTAATTTTTTGAGATTTACAATCAATATGACTCTGATATCTCAGTACTGTATGAAGATATCAATGATATGCATACTGATCAGTCAACTGTCGTTTTTGACATCTGCAATGCTGTTGTATCGAACAAGATGTCTGCTCTGTCTTGCACTCGGATGATTTCTAAATTAGTTGAACAACAAATCTGACGAAATTCGATATCATAATTTTAAATAAAACGCAATCAGTCACTAGATGGCGTTACTTGTACCACTTCTGTATTTTGATACTTTCAGCAATAATAATATACAGATTTGTTAAAATGATATCCCTTTATTTGTCCTCTTCTTCAGTTTTACTATGCCCCTCCTCTAAAATTTATCCTATGACCGCTCGCTGTAGCTATTAGCGCAAATGCGGCGGAAATCAAATAGGCATAAATAATAAATACTTACCCGGCGTACTATACTAGTATACTAGCGTAAGATAACAATGTGTAACAAGTATCTAGTTAATTGTCCATCCAATTATAAAGATTTAAGTTCATCTTAATCTAATCTAAACAAAAGACGTTATAGCTTAAGTTGTTTTATCCTTCTTATGTCATTGCTTTTAGTATTTGACCGCCTCGATGGTCGAGTGGCTAGCGTACTCGCCTAACTGCATCGACGAATCGCGAGGCTCGGGTTCGATTCCCGACGGGGGCAGGCATTTGTGTGATGAACATTTAGATGTCTGCATTTCCGGGTCTGGGTGTTTATTAAATTTATTCTGGTATCTATTTAAGTATTTCTATGTATTAGTATCGTTGACTAACACCCATAACACAAGCATATAATTTGCTTACTTTGGGGTTAGATTCAATTTGTGTGACTAGTCCAGGGATATTTATTTATTATTTACATAGTGCCGATTTCTAAAACGAATAAAATATTTAACTTAAATTTAGCGTTTTAAGAACATCATATGTACAGGGTTACATCTAAAGCTCCAGCCATATTTTAGAAACCGTTCAGAATCGATAGCACTTTCGATCTATGAACAAATAAAAATTTAAAAAAAAATCATGCTTTTTGTTCGACGCAAAAAAGAAGATGCTTGGTTACAACATAAACAAAGCATAAAACTGGTTCACACCGACCTTAGTCACATTCGCAGGCTGGTGACGTCATGACTCGTATTAGGTAGGTATGCCTGCGACATAGCATGATAATAACAAGTGATACATTTTTGCAGTCTGTTTTAAATTAATGTTTATAAAAATATTATATACAATATACAATACAATACAATAGAAATTACAATTTGGCAATAATATTTAAAATGCATAAGCATTTAGTGTTTCTATGTCTCTTTTATAAAGCTTTTTCGTTTATCTGGAGGGCACGGGGACACTAAAGATACGCACTTTTTAAAGAAACAACTAGTAGTCTACTGTAGCCTGCTAACTAGATACAGAATGCAACAATCCGTACAAGATGGCAACTCTATGTGCGGACGGATATGGGCTTTATTAAGTGAACGTATCACCGCCGTATTTCTTTAAATCGCCTTAAATTTATTCGCTATAATCGTTAGTCAAAGGGTTAGCGTACAGGCCTAACACTTCCGACTAACCTCGAGGCTCGGGTTCGATTCTCGACGGGCACACATTTAGATGTCTGCATTTCTAGATACTAATACCTATGACTAGCACAAGCATATAATTGGCTTACTTAGGGGTTAGATTCAATTTGTATAATTTGTCCAGCTACATTTATTTATGTATGCCTACCTAGATACCAAATAACACGTTCACTTTAATTTTTTTTATTAGAAAACTGCCTTAGATATAGTTGTTAGTTCTAGTTCTGTTAGATTAGAAATCAAGTATCGCGGTTGATCGGTGGCGTTAGGCGTGCACTGAAAGAGGAGGTATGGAATGGTAATCAAGTAAAAAAATTCAATATTTTGAAATACACTGTAATGTGTAATATGCGAAGAACGCTGTCCTGCCAGCAGACAGTCAGCGCCATCTTACGTCACAATGGTGCACACGTTTCTACTTCATTAATATGTCGCAAGTTTTTTTTTTAATATGATATCGTATTATAGTGAAATGAGACAATGTCAAGGGAAACTGTTCAAAATGTGTTTTAAATTACACACTTTAGATGAATAACGTGTTACTTTGATTATAACTTAATATATAAGTATCTTCACGCCCATATCCCCGAAGACGTCGGCAGAGGCACAACCAGGGCACCCAAGACTAGCCGAAGATACTAAGTCCCATAATGTGATAGGTGGCAAGCCTATCGCCAACCGGGCACGTTTCCAATCCCGACCAACTTTTTTTTATTATTAGGAAATTGGAAAAATCCAATTTTCTTTTTGTTGGCCGATTCGGGATTCGAACCCGAGATCTCATGCAGTCAAGTCCAACACGCGGACCGCTCGACCACAGAGGCGATTACCTAATTCATAAAAATATATTATGATAACTTAATATATTTTTATGAAAACACCTTCCAAAAATAATGCGTTATTTGCAAATTATTTGCATAAGTGCTATTAATATCTTAAAGGCGTTATAGTGAGTTTAAAAGATAGCTATATGCTATCGCTGACTTTGTTAGGAATTTTAAAGGGGAATAATTCCGTCATAGATGATTGTGTGTAGCTTGTAACCGTTTACGCAGCGCAAGCAAAGAAAACTTTAATAGGAGTATTTTGAGTTGTCGCAAGATCTTGATCAAAATTTTTTTAAATACTGCGTGATCCTCCGCCCTTAACATGTGTGAAGTTACAATTTAATCCGATCTTTTAAACTGGGTGAAACATGTTTTAAGATTTCGTTAGGTAGGTACATACAAAACTATGTTACACCACCTAAAAATAGTCTTATTACATACTAGCGGCCCGCCCCGGCTTCGCACGGTTATGAAATATGTATATAAATGTATTATATATTATAGGTATATACCTACTTGCTGACCCAGCAAACTTCGTATCGCTTGACATTAATGCTTCGATAGTAGCGCAGT
>NJDD01009397.1:0-22406 GCA_002245505.1 Calephelis nemesis
AGACTGTAACACCATAACTTAAATAAATAGTTGTGCTACCCCGTCAAGAGATGGCACTGTGCATTATTAAATCGCGCAATCATCTAACCTAAGTCTTTTAATATAACATCTTGTAACCAAAGATAGTCACTAGTAGAAGTACCATTGCGCTTTCGTATCTGCTTGCCTTCGGGTGACTTTCGCGAACACTGTGGGACTTCAGTTTTTGGCTCAAAGCTTCCAAACGTGGATGCTTCCACTACGTGGGACACCACGACCGGAACCCTTTTAGTTTTTACCCAATAAGTTCAATAGTTATATATGTATTTCACTCTCTATAATAAGTACATAAATCTTCACACCGTCGGCTGTTTCAATCCTCTTCTTGGCATCTCAAGTTAGTGACTTCTTCCTTACCAACAAACCACCGTTACACAACTAATTTTATTAAGATTGCCGTAACGACAAAAAATTTTAGTGTACTGCAAAATAGACCTATATGGATGCGGCGGTTTTTGAAACTAGACGACACAGTTAATCGAATGTTTCTTACAACTAAAAGCGAGGATTAGAAGCCTAGCAAACAAAGTTAAGCTTGTCGCTATAATTGATTATTTTCAATTAATGTGTAGGAACATGTGCTAAGCTTGTTCTTTTTACCCATTGGGTAAAATTAATATTATTTTTATAACATATAACTTGTACCTATAATGACCGATGTTGCTAACCGCCTGCTCGCCGACACCAAGGATCGCTGACTGTCCACAAATTGTTAATAGTCAATAATAATTAATGGAAGCAAACTTGTAATGTCAGCTACTATATTAGCCAAATGTGGTAATCACATGGCAACGACTTGTCCAGTGAGAGGGCCTGTAATACTCTGCCCTGATACAGTCGTGGCCTGGCACTGTCGCCCAGTGTCTTAGTGAAGTTGTCAAAACTTCCAGGGTCCACGGTACCGACCGGAAGTCGACCGACCGCTGCACGAGGGCCAGACGAGCTTCGGAGTTTTGAGTCCCGGTCGCAGTCCAGGCAGCGCCGGTAGGAGTCCAGTTCCTGCAGACCAAGGTCCCCAAGGAGGTCTTTCTCCAATTCAGGCCAGTTATTTCGTATAGGCCACCTCTCTCCACGTCTTCGTAAATAACGCTGCTTAAGCACGTACCCACGCCATACCAGCTCAGGGGGAAAATTATCTACCCGCCCTGAGCGGACCTGAGGTTCATAATAAAAATCCGCCAACGTCAGAAATTAGTTATAAAATATTTATATTAACGGTGAATTGTAATTTTAAGTATCTCTGCTGTATTACCGGCTAATATATTTTTTTATAATCCTTAACTTTCTTTTTTTATCAATTCACTGTAATTTTTATCGTATTGTCTCCTGTCTCCCGTTCAACCTGGTCTCATGCTGGAAGGGCTGACGGGAGCAGGTGACACCTTCTAAAAATTTTGCCATGGATGAACCAATGCTTTCGTTTTATTTTATATCCAAGAATAGTAATGTAAAATGCTGATAGCCAAACTTCCTCATCAGCAGCCTGACCATACAACAGCCATCCTATCCCGAGATCTAACAGTCACGCTCCAATCTCCGAAGAGACCATTAGTCTCTCATTCTATATCGTTTATATAATATTTCTATTTCTTTTATAATTCTATATCTGTCTTAATTCCATTTCTAATGTGTAAAATGAAGTGTTGTTATATAAAATCTTTTTTAAAACAACAACCACCGAGTCCGGCCTAACATTGGTGGCAGCGGCAAAGGATATTTAAAATTAGGTCCCCGGAGCAGCTTCCGAATCTTTCTTAGATTCGGAAGCTAAAGAAACATTAAAAGTGCCAGTGAATAAGTGTACTAATGTTTCTTTGAAAAACTATAAACTATATGAAACCACTCGCTATACTATCATCGTCGCAATAACTTATAAATTTCGAACATTTTGAAAAGTGAACAAACAAGACTTATAAATATTGAACTATCAGTGTATTGGCGAAATAATATCCTTTAATATACATCATAATCAACGCACAGCTGTACATCGGAATGCAGCTTATCGCCCGGATGCAGCTATCAGCCAAGACGCAGTGTCAGCTAATTCTGTGAGTCTTGGTTTTATCCATTGTTTAATTGTGTGGTACTGATTTCGCGTTGCAATCTATGTTTCTATTTTTGTTTTAGACTAAAATTTTTGTACGATTTTCTTACACAAAATAATAATATTAAGTTAGCATTTATCAACTATATAATAATAATCTTATATTGTAAACAAAATGTCGGAGACATAAATTAAAATTGTGACGAAAACCCTTCAGGTACCGCAACATACCTCACTACCATCAGAATCCGAAGATAATAGGCCCCTGGAGAACCAGAGGTCTACGAGATCAAAACGGACTAATGCCACAACCGCGCAGAGCAAAGAGCTAGATTTAGACATCTTATTAACATTTATTAAACCATTTGATGGGAATAGGGAAGTCTTAAATTCTTTTACCATAAACTGTAACAATGCATACGACTTAGCGTCCCCAACACTAGGCCAATAGTTTTTAAATACATCTTGTGTCAACTTAGTGGTAAAGCGGAGACTGCTTGTTCAGTCAAAGAATTTCAAAACTGGGACCAGCTAAAAGACTAACTGAAATCACAATTTAGTGAACGAAATCATTTTTCATACCTGTTAATGGAACTCCAGGAGACTAAACAGCTCCCTGGCGAAAATCTTTGTTCTTTTTCTTTAAAAATAGAAAAGAAACTGTCACAACTACTCACAGAAATAACATTAAACTAAAGCCAAAGAGTTACCAGGTAGAATAGCAGCCATGGAGGGATTAGCCCTCCACCATTTTGCTATTAGCTTGCATCCAGGAATCTCAAATGTAATCAGATGCAAATCACCAAAATCTTTAAACGCGGCGATTAACTTCGCGACATCTTCATTTCATCAAATTCATTCAGGAAACACTGTATCGTAGTAGTAGTCGCCCTACTAAAATGCAAAAACCTCATAACTCTAACTTTCAAAATCAAACTCTCTTCAGGAAGATCGAACCTGCTATAAAACCGTTTAAGCAAAAAATCATCATCGTCTCAGCCTATAACTTGCAACTATTGCAAAAATCCAGGGCAATCAATTGAAAATTGTATTAAACGATAATACAATTAACAACGTTTTAACGCGACAAACGCCGAAAGTAGACGCCCTCAAAGAAATACGTGTCCGGGTGGTTAGGACTGAATATCAAAATGTACTGATCTACATAACGTACGTACTTTAAAAAGAACTTTTCCTAAAATGACTGATTTTCTATGAATGATGACTGATTTTCTATGAAGTTTCGGAAATCCGTAAAGCCTAATACAAAGGGTACATTCAGCTCTATTATCTATAATTATGGGAGTATGGGAATTGGGTATATATCACCCTCGGTGAACGAAAAAATATGAAAGTATTTCTAACGCTTGGTAAATTATATACCTTCATACTTGAAACTCCCGGAAACATAATGTGCGACAGAAAGGGTTTTACTGGCCACTAATAACTTTGTAATGACACTTGAAAAACAATACATTCACCTGACACCTTGTCATTCCAGTATTTTTCACAAATTATAGACTTATGTATAAGTAGTATTTTCACAGCCTGAATAATACATAATTAATTTATTTCTGTAGTACGTTAAAATGGATAATACCCTAAAATTTATAGATAATCAAAAAGGGAAACCTACTTTGGTGCACGATGGACATAGGTACAACTTTTCTAACTACAATAAACTGCTGCCTTAATCCCGACAGCTTCGAGTTCTAAATCAATCGAGTTTGTTTCAAATTTACGTCAATTCTTAGTCATGAAGTTGAGACTAGCGCACAAACGAACTGTGGCTCGAATTGGAATTAATGTAAATCGAGAAATTCCTTAGAATCGAAAAATGCTTACTCCTCACTCCATTTGGCATTCGGGAATCGAGTTTCTGGATCGAAAATAAACGTCAAATAATTCGATACAATAAAAGGTACTTTTTGTAGGATTGATTGGTGTTGTTTTGTCATTTACTTGTGAATTATCTAAAAATACAAGTTATTATCGCTCGTCTTGTTGCATTTTTTAATGTCCTTGATGAAGCTAATCGAGTGAACTTACGTGCGAGAAGAAATATGTTAAGAATGAGTCGTTATAACTTACGGGCGATGTAAATGGTTCCAGGAGAATTCCGCACGAATCATCGCCTGACGAAAGAATTATTTGCAGTATTGGTAGCAAACTTACCACCTTATATGAAGAAATCAGCTAAACGAAGCGATATTTCTATCGCAAGTTGAATTTTAATGTCAGTGTTAATTACAACGGCGTCAGTGCTCGCCAATGTCGTGTTCCAGTTGAGGGTGAATTGAAGAAAGATGCCCACCATTTTAGCCTTGAGCTGGAAAAGCGCCTTTACCGTCTTCGGTGCCTATCTTAATAAAATTGTGTATTTCACCATTAAAGAGATCTATGCGATTCTTTGCTATCCAACTTCATAAAGAAATAGTTTCCGAATTTAAAAAGAAATAATTGTAAAGCATTGTGCAGCAACTTGCAAGGTTAGTGATCCACTGCCTTGCCTATTCTCGCCGCCACAATGACTGTCAGGTTCCGGCCCGAAAGGTAGGGTAGCCGGTAGACTTTCAAAATAGGCATTCTGGCCAAAGGGCAGCGACGCACCTGTACATTTAAGATGGTGTATAGATCATGGCTATCTCTTACCATCGGGCGAGCTTTGTGTTACTTTGGTTTTGTTAAAATACTTCAGCGCTTAGTATTTTACTTTAAATTAAAGAACAAAAAAATCAAATTGATTTATTAAAAATACAAATATAATTACTTATTAACAAAAAATAAACTATGTAAAATAAAACTATAACATAACAAGTTTTATGGAAAGGCAAATACAGTGGATTATTAAAAATATATGTAAATTAATTTGGAAAATATTTTAAAGGTTTTATAACGGGTTAAGTTAACACCTGTAATTATTGCATTAGCAAAATTATTTATTGATTGCGGTTGTTCCATTTGGCAGAAGTAGCTGGTTAAACTGCAAATCTCTTTTTTTCTATCATTATGGGCGGCTGTCACTCTGTAAGTAGCAGGTTGTGATGCACTTATCGACAGCAATGTCTGGGACATCGTATTGTATCTGTCAAAAACAGTCAAGGATATATTATAACTACACTATTTTTATAGATATCAAAAAACTATTTTGATTTCAGGCTTCCTTGAAGAATAGACCTACAGCTGCTGCCTATCTACTATGCTGGTGGTAAGAGATGATTACAAGTTCATCTGTTACTAATACCTTGACCATGGCTAGGTCAAGTCTTGCAATAAATTGCCAGATTGGTACCTCCTTACCTATTCCTGTCACAATAGCGACAGTGCTTGCCAATGTTTTGTTCTGGTTTTGAGGGTGTATGTCAGTAGACATACTTACGCAAAACTTACCATCTCACCTTAAGGATGACAATACATCATAAACTTATGTGTATATGGGCACGGTGGGTATGTTTATATAAATATACATACATATTTTTTGTAATACTAGATAAAGCTGATGCTTGTCTAGCTGTAAACTCTAAAACTGGAGGTTATGAGTTTATATTGAACTAAACACTCATGTTAGATCCTCCCATTATGAATCTTTTATCAAGCTCCATTGTAGATTGCAGCTAAACAACCCTACCATCAGTGCCATCATCATCATTATTTTTTGTGCCATTTTTTTTAGTTTGTTTCTTATAAGCCCAAGACTGTAATTAAAAAAAAATGTTTCATATATACATGATAGAATTGTCACCCCTAAACTATTAAACACAATGAAATGACACCTTTAAATAGTATAAAATATATTGTTTACCTTGTATTTAATGTCGCTTCTTCCTACTTTTGTTAGGTGTGCTGGCGCGCTTTAGCAGTAAAGAAGTGTCTTATTGCAATTCCAGTGTTTTCTTCTAGCAATTACACAACTGTCTTCATACTAGCAATAGGTGACACATTTTCTTACGAAAATACTTTTAAAGTTACAAGCACAAGCACTAGAGCAAGTGCATTTACAATAATTTTAGAATCGAAGAATGGTAGCTTTTATCTGCAAAAAATAGTTTATGCTTTTGCCTGCTACACAACATAATATCTCGTATTGATTAGCTGGCTGTGAAAGTAAAACATTGGAGAACACTTTAATACGTATATCCATTATTATTAATTTTATAAAGCATTGCAATAAAATTGTTTTCAAACAACAACGCGCTTTGTTTACTATATTTTGACATTTGACAGCTTGTAGCACAGACTAAATATAAAAAAGTTTCACATTCTGCATTCATATTGTTTATGATCTTTTTTAGTCCCAGAAAATAAATACAATGTAGATGTATTCGTGTACATTTTAGCTTTTAACCTTCAATTAAACATTATTCTTTTACTTTTTGAGTGCCAAAATGATAAAAACAAAAATTATTAACATAAGAAAAATTATTTAATCAAAGACAAAGAGCATTTCGTGGTGACATAATCAACCGGATACATATAACGACGCTGATAACACTTAAACGGAACTCGATCCTCGTACACGATTCGTATTTGCTCGGGAGTAACGATTTAAATCGAGTTCGGATCAGAATCGAGTACGAATCAGAAACAAACTCGAGATTGGATCAATTTCGGGAGTAAGCCCCCTGTAAAAAGGCGATATCTATAAATATGACACCAGTATAAAAGGTTTTTGAAAAACACAGAAAGGTTCAAAGTTCAGGTCAATTTATAACGCCATCGTTTGAGGAAATAAAAAGTTCCATCTATAGAAAAAGGCACAATATTTTAAATTGAAACAAAACTGAATTTAATCTGTTGGCAGATGTGAAAATTCCTCAAATGATATCTGACAATTTCCTTGTCATCGAAGATGGTATGGAAGAGAAGATCCTGGTTTTTTCGACTATACGGGCCAGAAAATTACTCTATGATGACAATAAAAACAAAATGAAGTATGGCGATGGAACTTTCAAAAGAACTCCCAAACCGTTTTATCAGATTTTTACGGTACACATTGTCATTAGCAGAAATAACAACACAACAAATGTAATTCCAATTGTGTACGTGCTTTTGCCCAACAAATCTCAGGAGACATACACCAGGATGTTCAATCTTTTAAAGGACGGACTGGGTTTGAAAATAGAATCATTTAAGTGCGACTTCGAAATCGCTATAATCAATAGCGTAAAAAAGGTTTTTCCGTCTGCTTTGATCAGCGGCTATAAAGTTTAAGGTAACCACCACTATGGAAAATAGAGCATTAGTTAGAATGTGTGCTAATTTACCTTTATTACCCAAGGAAAAAATTCGAAGTGCATGGGTATCTTTGCAAGCTCTGTTCCCCCAATCTGCAGAAATGATAAAATTTCAAAAGTATTTTTCCAAGCAATGGATGAGTTTGTATGCGCCTTTTGTTGGATGTGGAGATGATAAGCATCGTACGAATAATGCTGTTGAGGGGTGGCATAGGAGATTGAACGCACGTATGCCGCACAAACCCACCCTGGTGAGATTTTTGTATAAACTGAAAAAAGAGGCGAAATTTCAAGACAATAAAATTAAAAATTCATTGTTTAGTGGTGTTACTAGAAGACGGCGGGACATTTTATTTGGCAAGAACTATAAAAAACGGTTGAATGAATTGCAATTCGGTGAAATAACTGAAATCCAATTTCTAGAAAATATCATTACTTTAAACAAGCGTTTACACTAATGTATTTAAATAGTTTGAGTATAAACATAACAAAGGACTTTCGTTTTTTTGCCAATTTATAAAATGTGATATTATTTTGTTAACTAACAGTGACTGTAAGCGACTATACATAAATTTGTCAGTTTTATTTCCGACATTTAATAATAATGACTTATAGAAAATCAGTCATTTTGAGAAAAGTTTTTTTTGAAGTACGTACGTTATGTAAATCAGTACATTTTGACATTCAGACCTAACCACCCCGACACAGAACGGTGATTCTTAGAAAGGGTGGATAAAACGTGTCCAGTCTCAATACTTCTTCGTAATAAAAGTATGATACATAGCAACAGGGTTTTAAAATACTTTAAGTACCGGTACTACTATTTACATACTAAAATTTAATATTAAATATAGTTTAATTTCAAATTTAAGCCAAAATGTGCCTCAAACGTCATTATCTTTTATGTCCTACAAGGCTGCGCGTGGATATTTTATCTGATAAAAAAATCAAAGAAACCCGTACGTCTTATTTTTATATGTAAAATCGTCCTCAAATGATCAAAGTTTTTAATTACGGTATATTATATAAATTTCGTTCGGTAAATTATATAAATGTAAAGAAGGATATTGCTTGGCCGCTACAAGTGATAAAAATTATTTATAAATCGGCTACATCTTCATCAAGGTACAATAGATTATTAAAATTTCTAATTCGTTAACACTACTTAAGCACTCGAAATAAACTCAGACCTTGCAAAAAGAGGCAAATAAATTAAAAGACCATTCCAGAGAGACCTTCTCGTAATTCTGTCAAAATCCCAGCAAATAGGATTCCCTTCGCTTGTTTCTTTGTATCGAATGTTACTCAATTTATTAAAGCTTTTTCTTACTTACGGTCTACTTAAAAATCAATCCAGACTCACTCATTTCAATCAATCACCGTCTGATTGAAAATTCAATCCCAATAAGAGATGACTGAAGAAGGATTACGTGACTACATTATGCGATATCTCAAAAATAACTTCAGTGGAATATTTTATTCTTTTTTGCTCAACTCGGTCCTTCTGATTGGAGATTTTGATCCTTTGTATTTTTGGCAAATTTTGGTCATTGAATGGCGATGTTATATTAATGTGGATAATTCTGTATCAATGAATTTACATTTTATAATGTACCTACCAAATATTACAATATTTGACATTGTAACAAATAATATGTATACCTATCTACATATAATAAATCTGTATAAGGGTCAATTCTGTACATTGAAAATATTGATATTTTTCGTCCGTGCCGACGTCGGGCTTTTTAAAAATAATTTAGGGCCTTCCGCTTCGATATATATTATAACGAACATAAACCCTCAGACCCATTTTTGATTAAGTAAAATGATACAGCACCCAATAAAGTTTAATATTGTTAAAGAGATTTATATTTTTGTTCGCGACAATTTGTAAATATTTGAGACTTGCAATATAATAAGGTTTTGTGTACATTTAGAAACAATTTATGTAGAGTTAAATATATATTACAAATGTATTTTACACGATTTCTAGCAATGGGTTTCGTTTTTAGGTATCTATTCAAAATGCCACCTAAGAACGTAAAGACAATAGAAGAGCGCCGTCGAGCCCAACAACGACAGTGTAAAAAGAGAAAATATTTAGAAATAAAAAATGATCCGGAGTTATTAACCATAGAACAAGAGAAAAGGCGTATTAAGTATAAGAAAAGAAAAGAAGAAGGAAAAAATAAAGCAACAAAAGAACAAACACCTCGCGCTAAACGTGAGCAAAGAAAGAAATGGAAGGAAAATTCCAAGAGGTGCTAAAATTTTAATTACCTATATTTCAAAGTGTATATTTGGATAGATAATAGTTATGTATTTTATTTCAAATAAGTACAGACTTACGAAAAAGCAAGAAACAACACCTTCATTTGAGCCAGTTGTAATAGAAGCTGTACAAGAGGCTACAGAAAATACAAAAGGGACAGAACAAGACAAGAGGTTACGTGATCCATTGCAAAATTTTTCTCGAACTGATATGAAAACAGTGGTAAGAAGGATACGATATAATGAATATAAGAAGAGGTATGCGTTGCTAAATACTATTAATAAATATAAAAAAAAAAAATAGAAGCCCAAATAAAAACACTACAAAGATTAAATAATAAAATTCAAGTGCAAGAAAATAAAAACCAACTAAGTCAAACAAATACCTTTAAGTTCGTTAAACAAGGTTTATGTATAATACCACGTTACAAATCATACGTCGAAAAAGTTCATACATTTTATAACGATGATGCTAATAGTACTATAAGTGCTAGTAAAAAAGAGTTTGTGACGAAAATAAAGTTAAGATGCAAAAACGGTATCTAAATGCTCCATTAAAGGTACTGTATCAAACATTTATATCTCAACTTGATATAAAAATAAGTTACTCGACCTTCTGTAAGCTACGGCCCTTTTGGACAGTTTTCCCAAAACCTACTAATAGGGACACTGTTCACAGCATCTTAATATGGAGTTATTTATACAAGGCTTGCATAGAGGTGGTGTAGTAAGTGTAAGAACTTCTGAGCGAGTATTATCTAAACTTTGTTGTGACTCGAGGAATTTAGCATGTTTAAATAGAAGTTGTAATACTTGTTCATCAAATTATATTGAATATTTAAATGTTTCCGACAACTATATATCGTTTTACGAATGGCGAAAAACAATCAAAGAAATTACTTTGAAAAATGGAAGCAAGAAAAAACAACACTTGACTGAAAAAATAAAGACTACAATTAGTATTAAAATAGCTAAAACTAAATTTGAAGCACACGTGTTATCATTCTTGAATCATGTTCACAAAATTTCTTTTCAACATAATGGTATTAAAAGTCTTAAAAATAATCTGTCGGTTCAGGAAGCATGCCTACACGTCGATTTTTTAGAAAACTATTCTTTAAAATTTGCCGAAGAAGTCCAGGAATTCCATTTTGGCGGTAGCCGCAAACAAGTATCTTTACACACTTCTGTGGCGTACACTCACAATTTTACTTTCGGTGTTGTTATTCCAATTTCTTTTTGCACAGTTAGCGATTGCTTGCGGCACGATGCACCAGCTATTTGGGCACACTTGGTGCCCCTGATTCAGCACGTTGTTAAAGTTAATCCTTTAATTAAAACTCTACATTTCTTATCTGATTCGCCATCTTCACAATACCGAAATAAGTATGTGTTTTTTATAATTACTCAAATTTGCCAAGATTTTCACCAAATTAGGAAAATAACATGGAACTACTCTGAAGCGGGACATGGAAAGGGTGTCCCTGATGGGGTAGGAGCAGTTCTTAAAAGGACGGCTGACCGTATGACTCTTTTTGGTAAAGATGTTGGCACTTATGATCAATTTTGTGATACGTTGATGCAAAATATTAATAATGTTATTATCAAAAAGGTACATGAACAGGAAATAGCAAGTAAAGAAAGATTAATTCCAAATAATTCGAAACCATTTAAGGGCACTCTCTTTCTTTTTCTCCGTGTATCAGGTCCTATGGGATATAAAAGCTCAGCTGCTTTGATTGTAATGGCGATAAGAAATGTATCCATGGATATGATTTAGGATGTGTACCAAATTATAGCCATGCCATTGAAAACGTTGATCCTAATTAAAATTGCTCCATTGTCTAAATCAGTTAATCGAAACAAAATGCAAAATCCAAATAAACAAATAGTTGCTCTTTCTGATATTAAAATAGGAGAAAACAACTCTTTTTATATTAGTGATTATGGAGAACCGAGGCCCTCAGCCTCTAAATTTTAATAATTCTGCTACAACTTTTAATCAATATGTTCTATTATTAACTTGATGAGTATCTCATATTAGTCTCGATTGATAGGATTAGTGGGTCCAATTATTGTTAATGGTTCATCCAGTTCCTTATTTTATTTTTATACGTTAAATAAAAATCATCAATTATTGGAAAACTGCTGTATATATAATAACATAATATAATAGGCCAGTATCATAATCAGAAATATTATCGGAAAATTATTTTTCTTACATCAACATGATGTCACTTGTAAACCGCTCGTAATTCAAAGTCGCGATCAGACCGTATATTTGCTCAAAGCTTTGAGCGCAGCTCTGAGTAGCTGTACGCACCGAGTTTTGAGTGGAATAGATCGTAACGTCGATAGTGCTTTTGATTCTAATATATTTTACAGGAATATTCCTTTAAGAAAGATTATGAGAACCAAATAGATGAGTGTCATCACTTTGGTAAATAAGTGATAAGAAAACATTGAAAATAGAAAAAATATATATTTATATGTATGTGCTACTATCATTAAAAACATATTTTATTTAACATATACCATCTAAAAATTATATTTTTTTAGACTTAAAATTTCAAGTAGAGAGTATAACTCTACTTGAAATTTTATGATTGAAAGTTTTGTTGATTCTTAATAGTTGTTTAATTTTATAATCAGAAATACTGTATAACATTCCTCTATTAAAGATATGATTACCAAATACTACGAAATATTTAAAGTAATATAAAAGTGAGAAGAAAACCATTGAAAATATCAAAATAAGTATTTTTGTGTTTGTTGAAATTTAATTAAAAAAAAGTTTTTTTTATTATTAATCATTTAAAAATTATATTATTTTAGACTTAGACCATACTTTCTACTTGTTATTTTATGATTGAAAGTTTTGTTGATTCTTAATAGTTGTTTAATGTCATAATCGGAAATACTGATAACGTTCCTCTAATAAAGATATGATAACAATAATAGTATATTAAGAAATTTAATTATGTTCTATCTATGATTTTATGATTAAAAAAATTGTTGATTTTTAATAAAGTTGTTTTATTTCATTCTTTTTGTAACTTTAAACATTATAATAAACACAAAATCATTATTCGTCTCAGTCATCATTTTTCCTCACCATAAAATCATTAACATCTACATGTAGTCATTATCTTCAACAGTGTATTTGATTTAATTTGATTTATCTTCGAAAATATTAACTTCACAATGGTGCCTCTTATATCAATTTGAAATATATTAATCAAGAAATTATTCTGGTTTAAAATAGTTGTTGTGCCAAAAGGTTTAATTTTTTTAGATAAAATCATCAAAAAAATATTCCGGACTAAGATTCACCCAGAAATACTTTTACTAATCCACTTCCAGGTCCATCCCGCAGAATTTTTAATGTTTATCATAAAGGAGTTGACGAAGCTGATGAATCGCATTTAAACGAGTAAGATGTCCCGACTGGCATCACCAGAGAAGTCCACCCGTTCGAGAAGTCGATACCAATTATAATATAAATACTATTTCTAATTTTAAATTATATACTAAGTATAATCCTAACCCTAAAATTCTATATCTAATCCTAAATCGGATTTCAAATCGAAACCAAATACCATATCTTATACTAAATCTAATTCTAAATCGTACATTGTACCAAACACTAAATCTAATTCTAAACTGTACATTGTACAAAATACTAAAACTAATTCTAATTCGTACATTGTACAAAATACTAAATCTAATTCTAAATCTTATATTGTACAAAATACTAAATCGAATTCTAATTCGCACATTGTACCAAATACTAAATCCAATTCTAAATCATACATTGTACAAAATACTAAATCTAATTCTAATTCGCACATTGTACCAAATCCTAAGTCTAATTCTAATTCATACATTGTACGAAATACTGAATCTAATTCTAATTCGTACATTGTATAAAATACTAATTCCAATCCTAAATCGAACACTGTATCAAATACTAATTCTAAACCGTACACTCTACAAAACACTAATTCTAAATCATACAAAGTACCAAATACAAAATCAATTTTGAAACTCAGATGTCAGAATTAAGACCTCTATTAAATAATAAGACTTCATTTATATTCGGCCCTCATCTAGAACATCTTAATAGTATTTTTTTTTTCATAATATTGGAAGGCAAACAAGCAGACGGATTTCTTGATGGTAAGAAATTCATGCCGCCTAGAAACACCAAAGGTGGTAATGGTGCGTTGCCAACCTGAGGTCGGAATGTTAGGCCTCGAGCAAAAGTAAGTTTACCGGCTACCTTACCCTCCGAACCGGAAGACGTCATGACGTTATGGCGGTAGGAATAGGTAAGGCGGTGGTACCAATCCGGGCGAGTCGCTGCGAAACTCTACCACCTAGTCAGATGTCACGATGTTAGTGAGTTGAAATGAAAATCGGTTAACAGTTTTTGCATGAAGGAGTAACAAACAAACAAACATAAACAAACACATGAGAACAAAGAATACCAAATGATTTTAATTTAATACAAAGTTATCTATTTTTTTAAAATGTAGACGTTTTTCTATAAACTAACAAAATATTTTTTATTTATCACATGAATAAAATGTAAGAGCAAAAGTCAAGTCAAAAGAGAGTCAAAATCCCGAAATTCGCGAGCAAAACGCACTCGAATTTCTTTTTGCTGCTCACTTAAAATTATTTTTTTGGCGGGTGTTCTGTGATGCACGCCTCGCCGATGGAGTGCGTTTCTTATTGTTCGCATGCTGCAATCGTGCTGATTTGCGAACGTTGACGTGTTTGTGAACGGGCTTTATGCAAAAACATTAACCATTGTCGTCACATCCTCTTCGGTTAGGGCTCTAAGAGGACGAGCGCGAGGCCGGTCTGCAATTGATCCCTCGGCGCCATCTCGTTAAATCCAACGACGAACAGTCACCCGCTAAAAACAGATTAAGGCTGGTAATTATATACAAAAAATATTGACTTAATATTACTAAGTTGGTAGGGAGCATAATGTTTTATTATACCTAATTCACTACTCTCTGAATCTCTGGTTTCAGTAGGTGTAGAATGACTTTTAAGACAATCGCAACGAAAATTTATATGATATTGGAAGGCAAACAAGCAGACGGATTCCCTGACGGTAAGAAATTCACGCAGCCTAGAGACACCAAAGGTGAAATGGTGCGTTGCCAACCTTACGCCGGGATGTTAGCAAAAGTAAGTTTACCGGATACCTTGTCCTCCGAACCGGAACACGTCAACGGCAAGCGCTGACATTATGGCGGCAGGAGTAGGTAAGACGGTGGTACCAATTCGGGTGAGTAGCTGCGAGACTCTAACACCTAGTCAAATGTCACGGTGTTAGTGACGATAAGCATATGCTCGCCTTTTACGAGCTGCCGGGCACAGAAAAGGCAAATGGTCTATTCTGCAAATTAGCCCAGACCGAAGGAGGTTGGCAGAGGCACAACTAGGGCAAGACTAGCCAAAGACTCTAAGTCCTACATTGTGATAGGTGGCAAGCCTATCCTCAACCGGACACATATCAAATCTTGGACAACATTATTTTTATTAGAAAAATACACATTTTCTGATTTTTTCGAAGCCGGGACCTAAAGAAGTCAAGTCAAACGCCGGACCGCTAGACCACAGAGCGTGTGTAACGCAATGATTTCGCAAGCGTGTGTAACATTATCTACCTAATTGATTCTGGTATGTAGGTAGGTAGGCATCGTCAAACATGACATAACCTTTTCACTCGTCGTTATTCAACATAATATACCTAATTGCCTGTATTACTGTTAATTACCAGATCTGAGACAATAAAATATATTTTGTTTGTGTGTCTGTTTACCTATTAACCTCTTACTTAAGTAGCTAGGTAAGAAGGGGTGTTAATTTTAGCAGAGATTAGTAATTAGGTACTCTAGTAACAATAACTGCTGCACACCCATCTACTAGTCTAATATGGTAAAATATTCTAATGATATTCTATTCTAATATGATAAATATCCACATTAAATGTAATAGTAGACACTTCGTTTCAAAACAAAAGTAAGTAGGTAGGTATCTTTAATTAGATTCTAATGGAATCGGCGAGCACTGACATGATGACAAGATTCAAGCGTCTTCGCGAAACCTTACTTCATTCCTACCTACCAGATAGGTAGGTAGATACCTAGCCAAAGAAAAAGTTACCGTACTAATGTAAGTTAATTCGTTGAATAGGGAAAAAGAAAGGCCAAACGCATCACAATAAAAAGTAAGAAGAATTTTAGTGTGGAGCTTGTGGTTAGATTAATTAAAATTAATAAAAATAATTTTAATAAAGTTCTACTTACCGAAACATTAACTCTTGCGATATCTGTAAAATGTTCCATCCTTCATGATGGAGAACCAGTATTTGGTTCCGCTCGTCCCTCGCCAGATTTCGGTGCTTAAACAATACCTAGACAGGTAGCGCAGAAAACAAAGTACCAAAATGTAAGGCACTTAAGAGTCCGGAAAACTAGATACGGGTCAATGTTGACAGAGTCCGTGACGCGAAAAAAATTTCGTACCTATGTGAGAAAGCACAAATAACTGAGAAGCGTTAACAATGGGTGAGACACAGATTGCAACTAAAAAATCAATTGCAATTTCTTGTATTGTCTCCTGTTAAACAAATGTCTCTAATTGGCTGACCGGTATTGAGGGCGGGGTTACAATTTTTAAGTTTGATAAACGATTTTGTTTGAAAAGTCTATCAGCGCGAACTTTGCCGATAGTACCTATATTCGAGCTATAGCCTTCCCAATTGCAAATGTTGTACTGGTTTGTTATTAAAGGTTATCGTTTTTATCCTGTTCTGCATCGCGAGCTACGGAACTCTAAATAGGTATTAAAATTATAGGTATGTTTGTTTGCAATTTATTTTCATATATTGGGTTGTTTTGTTATTTAAAAAAGGGGAGGATGAGTGTAGCGACGGGTATGTCAAAACTTACACGGTCTGGGTCAAATCGCCTTACTCTTTTCGCCGCTATAACATCAGTATACATCATTATCGTGTTATGTTTAGAGATTCGATAGCCAAAAATCTTAATTAAGAGGCCTTAAATCCTAGCCTTAGGTTGGTAACTAACTATTGACGTCAAATGTGCGAAAGGTGTTCAAGGTTTTACCGTTAAAACATCCGTCTGTTTGTGTGCTTTTCAATATGTAGTTAAAAGAATAGGTCGACTAGGATGGAACTTGGTAGAGATGTAATGAAAACGGAATTAAGAAAACATGACATGAGGAACCAGCATATCAAACTTTTGGTAGGCCAGTTCATTTTTTTACGTACTCGTAGATTATTACGGTTATACGACTTACTATCGAAAACCTCCTTTGCATAGCCTAGAATGAAAAGGTTTTTTTAAGATCGAATAAATTTGTTTGTAATTAGAAAATTTATTATGTCTGGAGCGACGGTTTTTTTTTAAGGTTAAAGTTGTCTTTTTTACAGACATAACTGTCCCATGTTGTGATATGACCTCATCCGTCTGCTCACTAACGTATAACTACGGTGCCTTCTGTACGGGCTGAGCCGTACATCTACCTTATGCTTTAATTTATTGCAGTATCAGCAGATTTTCGCCTTGCGGATTACAGCCGCAATCCGATTCATTACATAATTTAAAGAGCAGTTCGAATATGAGACTCACGCCGTGCGTGCTCTGATTAATAACAGAACATTTGTGTAATCAAATCATAACAGTTATCAATCAATCATCTGTATCATTCGATCATAATTTAAGTTATAAGGATATACAGGGAGTTTTGTAGTTTGGCCGATTTTCGTCAAACACAGCTTCCACTAAAACGGGCAATTCATTTTCGAGAAAATGGAGGTAGTTTTACCCATTTAAGTTATCTGGCAAGAAGTGCGGCCCTCGGCCCATAATCTTTCAGCACGACGACTGTTCTGCCCATTGGGGTCTAGCAGTGAGGGACCTTTCAAACAACTGCTTTCCTTATGCTTGGATTGGTCGGGGCGGTCCAATTCCCTAGCCTCGAAGGTCGCCTGACCTTACCCCTCTTGACTTCTACGTCTGGGGAAGGACGAAACAGTCGGTGTACGCAGAGGAAGTTCCAACAAGGAATGTTTGATAAACAAGATCCACGCGGCTTTCAACACGATGTGCGAGGAACTGCTGCTTGGCACGGTGACCGTGGAGATGAGGAAGAGGTGCCGAGCATGTTTACAAGTTGATGGACACCAATTTGAACAAATTTCATATTAAATTAGTAATTTAACAAATGCAAAAACGATCGGACTCCATTAATTTTCATTAGTTAAAATTTTTGCTTGAAGTGCCCTAATTGCAGAAATTAAGGCGAGTATACCCTACGTCTTTTGATATTTGAGGGCGTGAAGCAGAGGAGTTGGAAAATGTGTAGTGGGGCGCTTTCGCTACGCTCATTTCGTTCACTAAATGTGCATGTCAATGTGTGCGTGATCAACGTATATCGCGTGACCCGTACCACAGTATAATTAATTAACCAGTATACTTAACAAATTTACTACTTTTGTTCATACTCGTATATGTTTTTTATTGTAGAATTTCTAATATATTTTGTTAATACTAGCTTTTGCCTGCGGCTTGATATCTATACTTAGTCACTTTTAAGCAACATTCTTTGATTCCATATTTATCTCCTATTTATTTACGTTCGTTCAAGAAATAGGAGGACCTTAAGAGGTGGACAGAGTTACAACCAGGCCATCCATGACTGGCCGAAGACAATAAGTCCCACAAAAATGTTAGGCTTATCCTATCTTAGGAAAACCTAATTAAATACAAATGTGGGTAAACTTACATTTGTATTAAATTTATTAAAAAGACCGACAAACAAATATTGTAAACAAATATATTTTTAATATGTACCATATACCCTTAGTCGGGTCATAAGTTGTGTTACACAATAAAAACTTTTCTATTAAAAATGCTACCCATAAAAATCTTTCTCAAATTGAATTTAGGATATTTTACGAAAATACGTATTCTTTTTCTAATTTGAGGTATTATTAAACAAGGAGTGGACACTTAAAGAAGACCGTGTCACGGTTATCGCGCTGTATCGATGTGGTTACACACAAACTCAAATTGTGGACATACTGAAAAATTTGAATTTGACTAGAAGATTCATTTATCGTACCATCAAACGATATAATGAGGACTCAAGTTTGAAAAGCAGAAAAAGAAGCGGTCGTCCTAGCTTTGTTAGAACACCAGCAGTTGTAAAAGCTATAAAGGTCCGAATTCAAAGAATGCCCATCCACAAGCAGAAACTGTTTGCCCGTCTTTCTTGAATATTCGTTGTTTTTTGTTGACTGAAGTCTTAGGACGATGAGCTTATCCCAGAAAAACATCGCTTGGATGCGCGCCTAGTGGACACGAGAATGAAGAGTTCTCGCGTTTTGTTGAAGCAGTGCGCAGGAAAAAAACGCCGTCAAATTCTTTTTTCAGGCGAAAATCTTTTTACTGTGAAGGAGAGCTACAACAAACAAAATAATGAATATATATATACTCCGCGTGTCCAGCGAGGCTATTTCCATCCTCAGTCTTAGTTTGGTTATGAGTTTCATATTGAGGCTTAACTAAGATACTTACTCATTTTATGTTAACATAAGAAGGCACGTTTTATTCAGTTCATTTTGTTAAATAAATATTTATTCTAAAAACAAACAGGTGATTATTACTTAACAATAAACATGTGACATAACTTATGACTTTGAGTCAAAAAGTGAAAAACCAAATCACTAAATTATTATAAACTATCTGCCCGCCCTCGCTTCGCTTCGGTTATTCAAGAATAAAAATCCTACAAATATTATAAATGCGAAAGTTTGTGAGTATGTCTGGATGTCAGGATGTCAGTATGGATGTTTGTTACTATTTCACGCAAAAACTACCAGAGGGACCGGGGGAAGGGGGGATTGCAGTAAGCGCGCATGTCTTTGCTACGCTTCAACGACATTTAATTTTGCGCCCGGAGATTTTAACTTTTTGATAACTCATTAGTTGTTATTTTTTTTCTGATAGTGTAAAAGGCAATTTTGATCTAAATTACACGCATTAACGTATCTAACAGATTTACTTGATTAAGGGTTAATACTGTATTGTTAAAAATATGTTCTAAAGTAACCCTTCATTTTACTGTTTTAAGTAAACGCCAAAAACGGTTATTGTGGGTTATTTCTTTAAAGATGGACATATACCACCGCTTACTTTTTTTGAGATCTATCGAAGAGACAAAATCCCACCATAGTTTTGTTAAAACTCAAACGGTTTTGGCAGCGTTTTCGAGGAAAGCTCCCGATCGGCTTATTTTTTCCGACATATTGAACTATTATCGTTGTAATATCGTTAGTTTGTACAAAACATGAACTTACTATACACTAAAACCTTCCTCAAGAATCGTTCTATCTATTGTTGAAAACCGAATGAAAATACGTTCAGTACTTTTCGAGTGAATCGCGAACAGACAGACAGACGCCGCAGGCGGACTTTGTTTTATAATATGTATTGATACAATACATATCGTAATATTGATATTGTTTATTATCTCAATGAAGTGTTAACATTAATTATTATCACCCAGTAACCAGAACGCAGCAGCAAGTCGAGGTGCGGTCTCCAGTGAGACAGCCCTTTGTACTGGCGTTGTAGGTAACATTCCCATGCATTTAAATAATGATGGCTCGGGCTGAGCACTCTGCTCGGCCCAAAAAGCTCGGTGAAGTTGCAAAAATCGCTAGATTAGTAACAATTTAGTCATTAAACCAAACTAGAAACACATACATTAACATGTCACATTCACATAAACAATAATCATGTTTTGACTTCCTTTGACTTAGATCGGTAATCATGAAGTAGAAATAATAACATGCAAATATTATGTGAGTAAGTCTTTTATTGTAGTGTTGAAAAGACAAAAAAAGTGTTGAAAAACCACCATAATTTCCAAAAATAATAATATGGGTTCCAAAATTCCAAAAACACCAGCTGCCTAGGTTTGTATTGGTGTGGGCTAATGATGTTGCTTTGTTCAGTTGGTTTCCTAAAAACTGGTAACTCTTCACGATTATCGTCTTTTTTACTACGATGTCGTTTTCGGGCATGCCTCGAACATAACGGGCATCAACGATTTCACGCAAAAGGGCTTTTATAAAAAAATATGATTTTCTGCCTAATTTTATTTCTCCGAAATTCGTTGTCTCGTTAAAAATACTCTACGGTAAGTGGATGATTTTCTCCAGACCAAAAGGCAAGAATACACGTTTTTCCCTCCGAAACATGCAATTGACCTTACAGTTGATACCTCGTTGTACCAAGTTTTTTATTGTATTTGAATATTTGTATCTTACAGTTTTTGATTTACCTGTCTAATACGCTTTCAGAATCAAAATCAGAATAAAACTTTATTCTAGTAGAAGTAGTACTAGAACGTTGACCTTTTTTTAAACTAACACCGGATCGGAATTGCGGCCTCACACTTTATGTGGGAATTTTATTTCTACGTATTGTCTCCCAACTGATCCGTCAGGTT
This sequence comes from Calephelis nemesis, assembly GCA_002245505.1. Classification (NCBI taxonomy): domain Eukaryota; kingdom Metazoa; phylum Arthropoda; class Insecta; order Lepidoptera; family Riodinidae; genus Calephelis; species Calephelis nemesis. Next base: position 21,157 of record NJDD01009397.1, read on the forward strand.
TTGCATATATGAAAAGTCCACATGACTGAATGACAATGTTTACCATTTGTAGCACTGCCTGTTTTTTGTTTTCATTGTCACGCGCAATAGAAGTTATATATTAGTGTCTTCGGCTGGTCGTGGGTGCCCTGGTTGTGCCTCTGCCTATATATCTGATATGAGCGTGAAGATACTTTCTTTTTACATATTGTGCCAAAGTCGTACGCTATTATAAAATTTTCCATATGTCCATCCACTCACTACAATCTTTCTATAATACAGTATTTTTTTCGATGTTATCTCTATCCTTTTTTAAAGTTTTCAGATACTACTTACCGTACAAAGACGTCGCATGAAACGTATAATATGTACTTCAAATATACATATACGAAACTTATTGACCATAATGTAGTCAATACTCAATGACATCTTATAAGCGTTCCTACTGGACATTTGCTGCTCTTAATGGAAGAATAATTTATTATTACAAAAATGTTTTAAAGATTTTAGTGACATTCTTTTTTTAAAAAAAAAATAAAAATAAACTATAAAAATAACCCTTTTAGTTTTATATCAGTTGAATAACGCAGCGACCCACGTCCGGCTAGCACGCTCTCAGCGGCCACTGTCTATCGGCGTAGAAATGAATGAGAAGCACTATAACTCGGAAAGGGTTATTATGAATTCTTGCGAATTAACTGGAAATTATTTAATTATTTTCATATACGACATTAAATCAAAAATTTAATTCGTACACACGAAAGATTAATACATCATACACCATTCAAATTAATTTGATTTATATATCTTTAAAATCGTTTAACAAATAATGAGCTTGAATTTCAATATTAGACCTTACTTTGTAATTTTTTTCTATCGAGTAAAATAATCAAAATCGTGTTATTATAAAAAATATGATCAAGATTCACATATATTTTTTTACTGTCTTATCTCGTAAGCTTAGGCTATGTTCAGATGGCTGAATTGTGATGCGCGTTTTCAAATCGCGCGCTTAAACATCCTAATATATACCTAGCAACCGTTCACATGCGCGCGCGTTAACGCGCGTCAGCGAGCGTCAACGCGGCGCTTAGAGAAAAAGTTTCTAGACGCAGACAATCGCGCGTTGACTCGCGCTTTGATATTAATGTAATGTCCGTTTACTGTTCAGTTGAGCGCGCGCTTTCATCGCGATCGCATGTAATTTTGTTAATTCTCCTAATTATATTTTGTTTTCGCATTTAAAATGAGTGAAATTGAAGATATTGACA